>PVKB01004928.1:55420-118336 GCA_004027205.1 Ctenodactylus gundi | reverse complement strand
ACAGTTTAGCAACTCAATGAGACTCTGTGCCCGGCGAAGCCTGGGCTGGGTCCCCAGCACCAGCCACCACCCAGAGAAAAGTGAATAGGTTGATTATCTGAATACTGTTTTTCTGAACAGTGGACCCATCCGCGGAGGAGTGGCTGACCATGCAGGGTGAGATGGTGCTGAATACGGGGACGCCAGCTGTGCTGTCATGAGTGGGTTCCCTTTTTCTCACCCCACCCACGGGGCAGCCATGCCCAAGGTTCTGAAGGGTCCTGGGCCTTCCCCCAGCAGGAGGGGCCCACCAGCCCATGTGATCCAAACGCTCTTTAAATAAACATGTGCTGCAAAGCCTAGTCCTCAAAGGCAGGGTTCCGTTGGGGTGGGGCCGTGGGGTTGGCACCGTGAATCAGCGGGACCCCTCTAAGAAATGTGGCATTAACCAGCAGTTCCCGGAGCAGCAAAGAGCGGAGACTCCCACGCTTCACATGTAACAGCAGCACAGGGCTGGAAGTGGCCCCAGGGCCCGGGAGTAGTTAATTACAAGCTACGTGTACAGTGGAATAATGGGATATTAACCTTTTTTTGCCATCACTGTCAAATTTGTTTACATGATGGTTTCAGGTCAGATCTTTCATCTGCGGCCCAGCACTGAGCACTGAGGGGGGTCCGAGGCGCGAAGATCTTAAGCCTGAGTCCCACCTGGGCAATGGAGTGAGACCCTGTCTCAAATTTTTTTAAAAGGATGGGGAGGCACCAGGGATGGTCAGAATACAGGGTGTCACAAGCTAAGGACGTGCGGTGTGAACCCCCAGGGCACCCACCTCCTCGCCTCGGAGCCGCCTACCCGGCATTCTTGTCCCTTTCTGAAGCAGTTCTGGAGGTCCCGTTTCCAGATTGTCTTTAGGAGATGTGGTTTTCAAAAAGGGGCTGACTACCACCGCGAGGCACGGTGCCACAGAAGGCAGGTGCCCATGAGCGCATGACATCCGTCCTCGTCCTCCTGAGCCACCCGATCTGGGCAGCACCACGTCTGGCTGCTTCCCAACGGCAAAATGAGCGTGAAAAGTAAACACTGTGAATTGATTCAGGACGTGGAAGCGGCCACCGCAGCGCACGTGAAGGCCTTCAGGAAACAGGACGTGGGGACCACTCCAGAAAGTGTCGGCGACAATAGGATCTGTGGGGCTGGAGGAATGGCACAGGGCTTAAGGTGTTTGCCTTGCTAGCTCAAGGCCCTGAGTTCAATCCCCCAGCCCCACGTAAAGCCAGGTGTGACTGTAATCCCAGCACTCAGGAGGCTGAGGCAGGCAGACTGTCCTGAGTTCAAGGCCAGCCTGGGCTATGTAGTGAGTTCAGGAGGAGCCTGGGCTATAGAGTGAGACCCTGTCTCAAAAAAAGAAAAAAAAAGGAAAAACACTAATAGGATCTGTTTGAAGTGAGGCAGAATACTGACATTTATGACGATGTGCCTTTTACTCTAAAAAGTATTTTTGGTTTAAACATTCACTGTAGTTTTGTTTTGCTTTGTTGAGACAGGGTCTTGCTCTGTACCCCAGGCTGGTCCTGAACTTACTATGGAGCCAAGGCTGGCCTTGGACTCACAGCAATCCTCCCGCCTCAGCCTCCCAAGTGCTGGGATTATAGGCATTGCACCACCACACCCAGCTTATGTGGAGGTGGGGAATCGAACTTGGGTACTTAGCATTTGACTTAGTGCTTGCTAGGCAAGATCTTTGACCACTGAGCCGTTCCTCCAGCCCCCATTCATTGTAGTTTTAACATGGATTGTTTAAACATTCACCCCTCATGACTCAGTGGTAGAACCCTTAGGCACAATTCCCAGTACCATGAAAGAGGGGGTGTCCACCCAGTGTCCCACACGAGGGTCACAGCCTTACCAGCAGTACCCTGGATAAGCAGAAGCAACAGACATGACAGGTTCCGGTGAGGGAACCAACTTGTCGGGAAGGAACTTGGTGCATGGGGACATTTTGTACAACAACCAGGGCCCGGCTTTTGGGTTGAGCTTACCTACACCCCCAGTCCAGCTCTTCCAGACACCCCAGAAGGGAAGAGAAGGGACCGTTACCCCAGGCATACAGACTGGACTTTCCTAGGCCTGAGTTTACAAAAACTGTTAACACAGAGAAATGTTTGTGGTCGCTGGGCCAGATGGGCTCAGTGGCAACTTCCCAGGGAGACACCGTGGGTCAGGGTGGGCTTTTTACAAGGGCAGGACATGGGCGGGGGATCTGGGCCCAGATGTAATGACCACAGGTGCGCACCCTCCCTCATCGGCTTCTCCTGGTCCTCAGGCACCTGCCCTGCTTCTAAGCTGTGCGCTGAGGTTGCAAACTGTCACTGTCCCCGGCTGCAGCCTCACGAATGGGCCTTTCAGGCTTATGGAAGCTCTGCATGCTGTGGCTTTCTTTGGGAAGGATGATGTACTAGCTCATTAGGACGAAAGCTTTTTCTTTTCTTTTCTTTTAAGACAGGGTCTCGCTCTATAGTCCAGGCTGATCCTGAACTCACTATGTACCCCAGGCTGGCCTTGGACTCACGACGACCCTCCTGCGTCAGCCTCCTGAGTGCTGGGATTATAGGCATTGCAGCACCACACCCAGCTTATGTGGAGGTGGGGAATCCAACTCGGGGGCCTTGCACCTGCTAGGCAAGCGCCCTAACCACTGTCCTACCTCTCCAGCCTGGGAGGCACGGGTTTTGTATTAAACTTTGTCTTGCGCTGTCCCGAGTCAGCATTAGTGCATTGGGGCAGGCAGGATCCTAAGAGCTTTGGGGGCTGACAGTGTTGGCCCTCTGCTTACCACAAAGCTATCAGGTGAGGTTAAAGTGATGTATGGTGGGAGGTTAAACCGCATTTGTGTTTTAAAACAAAGAAATCAGTCTTGGAGGGAGGAATAATAGTGGAATTGTCTGGGCAGTGAGATCACAGGCTGAGGCAGGAGGATGCGAGTTTGAGCCCTGCCTAGGCACCTTAGCAACTGTACAAGCTTCAGTCTCTAAAAATCTAAAACCCCAAATGAGCTGGGAGTGTGGCTCAGGGCAAAGAATCCGGGGTCAATTCCCAGAACCATAAAAAAAAAAAAAAGACTGTGAGATGCTACAATTTTTGCTGCCTACATCGATCCTAACGGGGATGACTCTGTGGAGAATTTCAGAGTGTATCACATCTGTCATGACAGAATTGTTCTCTAAGACTTTGTCGCTGCAGAGCAACCAGCCACGGATTGTAGTTTAGATTCGCTGGTAATGAAATTGCTCAGGAACTGGAACTAAATTTAACGTCTGAAGCGCACGTAAGTGTGTTAGATCTGTTCACATCGATGCACAGCACTGTTTAGACGACTAGAGACAGGCAGAAGAGCCCGAGGAGACTCGCGTTTCAATGCAGTTTGTACTGAAGAAGCCAAGAACAGATAAAATAGCAAGAGCCATCGTCCTATTCACAAGCGGTTCACGTTGTCAGGAGTGAGGATGATGGCGGTGAAGCTGAGTGTGGAGATGATATGACGTCACCTTCTCCCAAGCCAGAAGCATCCTGCAATTTTAGGAACTTGCATGCATGCTGGATTGCAACTCTCAAAAGAGCAAAGCCTGCACCATGGGTCAATGGACATAAAACACGCGGACTGCGCACACAGCAGTTCTAGTCCTCCATAAGTAGATTTGAAGCTTTTGTAGGTAAGTGGTCGCCACTGGGGATCATTGAGCTTGACAAAGTGAGTCAAACACTAAAGGTTAAATATCGCATGGTTTCTTTAATTTGAGAAAGCCAGAATACAGGCGTTTTATAGAGCCACGTGGGGGTGATAGCGGGCGTTAGGGGGAACGCGGAGGGGGTGGGAAAGGGAGTGTAATGTTGACGTGATGTATACGTGTGCAAAATACCCAAGCTCGTTGTAACCATTATGTATGGCATATAAATATATATATTAGTTTAAAAAGGGAAAAAAGAATAAAGCCTACTCTAATTCTCTTAAAAAAAATAGAGAGAAAAGAAAGATAGACCGAAAGAAAAAAGATCTTGAGTTAGCAGACCCACAGCCCTTCGTGTTACAGTTTGGGAGAGAGGCGTGTCCCCAGTGGAGGAACATCAAACACTTTCAGCAAAATAGCCTGCGAAATTAAGTTTTTCAATTCAAATGAAAAAAATTAAATTAGTATCATGTAAGGATTTGAGCAGAACTGGAATGTTTTCTTATGTTTCTGCCAGACTGGAGCAAATGTTAAAAGTGTACAAAAGAAAAGAGTAGAGATTTAATTTATTCTTTAAAAATTCCGTACCCATAGTCTCTCTCTCTCTCTCTCTCTCTCTCTCTCTCTCTCTCTCTCTCTCTCTCTCTCTCTTTCTTTTCTTTCTTTCTGGTACTGAGGACCAAGTCAAAGACTTCCACATCATCCATATTTTGATTTTGGCCGTGATCTTTGTGATTCACTAAGTTACCCGGCTGGACTCACACTGGCAATCCTCCTGCCTCAGCCTCCCAGGGTGCTGGGATTACAGGCTGTCACAGGCCCAGATTGCTCTATGATTTTTTAAAAATAAGCATTTTACTTTTTGGAAGCTAAGGATAGTGTATGCATTGTGTACAGGTGTGTGTGTGTGCGTGTGCGTATGCACGTGTGTGCGTGTATAAAAGCACGAGCACAAACTGCTCAGTCTAATGTAAAAAACAAAATAAAATTAGGTTGCCACAGTGAACTTCTTATGCCTAGGTTGTTATTTTGTTATTTTGTTTGTTTTTTGAGACAAGGTCTCGCTCTGCAGCCCAGGCTGGCCCTGAACTCACTGTGGAGCCCAGGCTGGCCTTGGATTCAGGACAATCTGCCTGCCTCAGCCTCCCGAGTACTGGGATTATAGGCCCCACCATGACTGGCTTACAGGGTTCCTGGGAATCCAACTCAGGTACTTAGCACTTGCTGGACAAGTGCTTTAGCCCCGAGCCCTTCCTCCCTCTTTTACTTTTTTCCTTACATATCACAGCTAACTCTTCCTGGGAGATGCGAACGCCAGTGTCTTGCCTCCCCAGGTGGGCACAGCAGATGGGCCCGAGTCATGGTGGCACCGAAGTCCGGTTTGATGAACCAGGGAATTTATTGGGGTGACTTACAGGAGTAGAAGGGAAGGGCGCAGGTGAGGGGCCTCCTGCTTGCAGGCCCTGGGTCCTTCTGCCTTCCCAGGCCTTTCCTCTGTAGAGGAAGAACAGTTACACTTCTGGACGGCTGCAGGGCCTGGGTCACCGGTTGTCAAGCTGGTTTATTTCTCTATGGTAAGAGGAGCAGGGCAGTTCCTTGAGCCCAGAACCTGGGGACCCTGGCCTTGCGGCCACAGGCCTGCTGGGCTCAAGACAGGCACTGTGCAGAGCTGCCTGCCATGTGTGCCTGGGCTCAGCCGTGTCCTCCCCTGAGGTTTGGAAAACAGCAGAATACATCCTCCCAGGTGAGAAAAAGTGGCAGAGCTAGGGGACACTCCAGACCGCGGGCCACCGGGTGAGTGGAACTGCGCTGGGAGAAACGGAAATGAAATGAAAACAACTCTCTATCTGGAGACATTTGGGACTTCCCCTTCCCCACTCCGGCTCCTTGCGACCTCCCACAGCCCCAGGGAGAGGGAGCGCCCCTTTAGCTCAAGTCCCCCTTAGTTCTGCTGTGTGGCCCGGCCCTCTCTCAACGACTTTGTTCTGAACAGAGGAAGTCGGCTGAACAGGTGCCGAAGAGTGTGGAATCTGGGGTTCGCGTCTGTCGCGTGTCACTGAAGGACAGGGATGCGCCTGAGAAAGGCGTCGTTGGGTAGCTGTGTCATGGCGCAGACATTCTGTGTGCTCACACAGATGGAAATGAGCCAGGCCCGGTGGGCAGCAGGGTCACACATTAGCCATGTAGTGAGACCCCAAATCAAAATAAAAAATGGGTTAGAGACATGCCTGGGGTGATGACCCCAGGCCTGCACCAGCCTCGGCCACACAGCCCACGCCCATTGCTGGCTGCCCTGTCCTGATGCTGCCCATGGCTGCCACCAACCCCGGATCTAGCTGCCCCTTCTCTGCCAAGGAGAGAGAGACAGGGGAGGGAGGGTGGTCGTGGGCTCTTCCTGGGGCGGGGCCTGTAGGGATGGAATGAGGGGCTCGGCTGAGGAGGAAAACAGACAGGAGGGGGTCCCAAATGAAGGGAAGGACAAGCCACAAAGAGAAGGCGCCGGCGTCGGTCCTCGTGTAATTCAAAAATTCTGATCCAACCGTCTGTGCATGCTTTGAGACTAAGCAGGGTTGTGAGTCTGAAACAGGAAGGTCTCAGGGAAAGCTGGAAGGGTCCCCGATCCTTAGGCCTTTACGTCTTCAGGGGACCCTGAGGGAGGAAAGGCTGGCACATGCCGTTGTTGTATTGTGGTTCCTCAGGCGTGTGCCCGCACCACAGAATTCTTGGCTTTGGTTAAGTATCAAAGCCTGTGAGAGTCCTTCTGTAGGAAGGGACATGGTGGGCTACACGCGGAAAATGCTGTCCAACCTTTGCACACAGCTGTCTCTCCAGTTATAAGGTCCTTGTGTCTTGTATTTATAGGAAATTCCACATCAACGGCCGTGACGCATTTTTCAGTGTCCCTCTGTACCTCTCAGGACACAGTAAGAGTCACATCATCCCCTTCCAGGGTGAGCAACACCTCACCGACGACATCGGAGGGGACTGCTGGGACAACCTTGTTGGACACCACGCCAGGAATCACTGGGGACACATCAGTACCAGGAAGAAGAAGTCCCAATACAATCACCTCAGGCGCCTCAACAACTGAGGGACCATCAAGTCACCGCACACAAACTACGGAGATCAGGAGGACGTCTCAAAGCATCACCTACCCAGCAGTCACCACGTCAGCTCCTGCCTCCTCCCCAAGTGAAAACACTCTCACAGTCGCCAGTGTTCAGGAAACGTCCACTCCATTGGAAGAAACCACCTCATCTCCTTCCGGTAGCAGCAACACACTCACAAGGCCATCATCGGGGCTCAGCCACACAATCTCCCCAGATTCCACTCCAGGAAACCCAGGAGTCACGTCCCACCCTGTGACTACAAGTCTTTCTGCAGTCACCTCAGGCCTCTCCGTGACGGCTGGACCAAGTGACCCACCCACAGCACCATCACCCAGCATCTCTGCTCAGGACACGTCTGTACTTACTCAGAGTGTGGAGACCACCAGTGACTTTCAAACCAGCACCTTCACAGGAGTGACCACAGCAAGTCTTTCAACCACCATGAGTGGGAGCACTGTGACAGAGACAGCTCCTCCATTGGAGGTCACCACCTCATCGCCTTCCAGCGTCAGCACAGCAGCCCCAGTGACTTCAGAGGTGGTCACCAGAGCAGCCCCCACAACGTCCACTCCAGGAAACTCCAGGCACACATCTCCACCTGTGACTGGAAGTCTTTCTCCAGTCCCCACAGGGGTCTCCACAACATCTGCCCCAAATGGACCTCTAACAGTGCTGTCACCCGGCACTCCTGCTCAGGACACATCTGCAAATTCTCAGCACTATCTGGACCAAAGCTTCCTGACCACCAGAGACTCTCCAACTAGCACCATCACCGATGTGACCCCATCACCTCCCTCCTCCTCTGCAGGTAGAACCACTCTGACAATGACTGCTTCTCCAGAGACAACTCTTGCATTGCAGGCAATCACCTCGTTACCTTCCAGCACCAGAAGCACATCTCCAGTGACCACAGAGAGGCTCACCCGGGTGGCTCCCACAGGCTCCACTCTAGGAAACCCTGGAGTCACGTCCCACCCTGTGACTACAAGTCTTTCTGCAGTCACCTCAGGCCTCTCCTTGACGGCTGGACCAAGTGACCCACCCACAGCACCATCACCCAGCACCTCTACTCGGGACACGCCTGTACTTACTCAGAGTGTGGAGACCACCAGTGACTCTCAAACCAGCACCTTCACAGGAGTGGCCACAAGTCTTTCCACCACCATGAGTGGGAACACTGTGACAGAGACAGCTCCTCCATTGGAGGTCACCACCTCATTGC
Source organism: Ctenodactylus gundi (assembly GCA_004027205.1). Lineage (NCBI taxonomy): Eukaryota > Metazoa > Chordata > Mammalia > Rodentia > Ctenodactylidae > Ctenodactylus > Ctenodactylus gundi. The sequence goes on along the minus strand of PVKB01004928.1, from coordinate 110,299 downwards.
CTTCCAGCATCAGCACAGCAGCCCCAGTGACTTCAGAGGTGGTCACCAGAGCAGCCCCCACAACGTCCACTTCAGGAAACACCAGGCACACATCTCCACCTGTGACTGGAAGTCTTTCTCCAGTCCCCACAGGGGTCTCCACGACATCTGCCCCAAACGGACTCTCAACAGTACAGTCATCTGGCACTTCTGCTCAGGACACATCTGTACTTACTAAGAGCCACCTGACTCGGAGTGTGGAGACCACTAGTGACTCTCAAACTTCCACTCCAGGAAACACCAGGCACACATCTCCACCTGTGACTGGAAGTCTTTCTCCAGTCCCCACAGGGGTCTCCACAACATCTGCCCCAAATGGACCTCTAACAGTGCAGTCACCCGGCACTCCTGCTCAGGACACATCTGCAAATTCTCAGCACTATGTGGACCAAAGCTTCCTGACCACCAGAGACTCTCCAACTAGCGCCATCACCGATGTGACCTCATCACCCCACTCCTCCTCTGCAGGTAGAACCACTCTGACAATGACTGCTTCTCCAGAGACACCTCTTGCATCCCAGGCAATCACCTCGTTACCTTCCAGCACCAGAAGCACATCTCCAGTGACCACAGAGAGGCTCACCCGGGTGGCTCCCACAGGCTCCACTCTAGGAAACCTGGGGCTCATGTCCCACCCTGTGACTACAAGTCTTTCTGCAGTCACCTCAGGCCTCTCCATGACAGCTGGACCAAGTGATCCACCCACAGCACCATCACCGAGCACCTCTACTCAGGACACGTCTGTACTTACTCAGAGTGTGGAGACCACCAGTGAGTCTCAAACCAGCACCTTCACAGGAGTGGCCACAAGTCTTTCCACCACCACAAGTGGGAACACTGTGACAGAGACAGCTCCTCCATTGGAGGCCACCACCTCATCGCCTTCCAGGGTCACCAACACACCCTCATCCACATCAGAGGTCCTCGGCTGGACAGTCTCCACAGCGTCTGCTCCAGGAAGCACGGGGGACACAACCCTACCTGTCCCTGGAGGCCTCAGTCCCATCACCACCGAAGTTTCCACACCACCCGCCCCAGCAGGGCCCTCAGCAGCGCCGTCTTCTAGCCCTTCTGCGTCTCCGTCTCCACATCACCCCACTCGCAGCATGGAGGCCAGCGGGGTAGTGCCCACGGCACACACGCCCACCTTGGCATCAGACACCACCCCCGCCTCCTCCACAGCGAGCGCCAGAACCTGCGTGGGAAGTGCTTCTCCAGACATGTCCCCGTTGGCTGCGAGCCCCAGCTTCTCCTCTTCCCCCTCCACTGTCGCGCTCCCGACTCCACCAGCAACTGGATCGTTCACCGCCACTATGCCGGGAACCACAAGAGCGAAGTCGTTCCTTCCCAGCACCTTTTCTTCCAGCCCGTTGGGCGTCCCAACTCCAGAGAGTCCCACCGAGGTGCCAACCCCAACCTCTCCCAGCGCCCTTCCTCAGGAAACCTCTGCCCCTTCCCAGACACCTCCACATCAAAGGACAGGAGCTACCCGGGAATCTGAAGCCACCAGCTTGGTCTCCCTGGGGACTGGCAGCGTGTCAGCGGTCACGCTCCCACCCACGGCACCCATTCCGAGTGGGTATGTGTCTCCACAGGCTGGCACCCACACACTGTCGCCTTCAGGCACGGGCACGGCCTTTATCTCAGCCCCGGTCAGTGGCGGCCCTGAGACTCTGTCCACTGCCCCAACTTTGACCTCCACGGGTTCCCCCATGCCAAGTGAGGTGACTTCTCCCTCTCCTGCCTCAATTCTGCCCACAAGCGGACAGGTTCTGGTGACAAGCCCAGGCACAGTTACCCACGAGACCCTGGCTGCCATGGGCTTACCTGCCCTGGGCTCCAGCAACCAGACGCAGGCGAATGGCACACACTTACCCGCGTCCTCTGTGGGCAGCCTGAGCACGCCCACCTCCACACCCCCGCGGGCCACTCACGCAGCGTCAGCTCCTACCCCGGGGACAAGTCCCGAGCACACACGCCCCACGCACAGCCACAGCAGCCTGGCCGGTCCTGCACCGACTCCGTCACCTTTATCTACAAGCTACGCTTCCATCAAGGACACACGTGAAACTTCAGCATCCCGGCCCCCGAGCCCTCAGCCACCCACAGCCTCTCCTTCCCCTGGCTCTGGTGGAAACACGGACATGGGTGGGACCGTGCCGAGCGGCCACACTCCAACCGTGCATCCTTCAGTCTCGCACTCAGCCCCTGCTGTGGTCACCCGGGGACCCCCCACACTCCCCGCAGGTCGCCCCTCTCCCCTCCCTGTGACCAGCCCTTCTCTGCTCTCCACAACGCCCACAGGATCCCCCGAGAAGACTGGAACCTCAGGTAGGTAGGGAAACCTAAGTGTCTGTGTCTTAGGGTGGGCCCTGGGCTCTGCTCACAGAGAGGAGGGCTTGAGAACATCAGGTGGACTCACTTTACAGGCCAGAGGTGACCAGAGGACAGGCAGTAGGGGTGTAATGGGTGACAAGCCCACCCCTCTGCTTGTGTTCGGTGTGACGGTAGGCCCGGAGATGGTTTCCAGCAATACCCCCGACCTCTGACTCTGTGACTCTCTGACTGCTGTTCCGTGACGGTGTGCCCATTCCCACCCAGCTTTGCTCTCTCCCCACACCAGGAATGAGCACAGCCACCCTGGTGCCAGGCGGCCCGGGCAGCACAGTGACCTCCCGGACCTCCCGAGCCCCCCTGACCCATCCCCGCTCCACTCCCAGCACACCCAAGAGCACCCACGCAGCCCATCCCCCAGGGCCTGGCCAGCCGGAGCCAGGTAAGCGGGCGTCACTGAAGCGGTGAGCTCCACCCTGCAGCAGAGCCACACGGCGCGGAGGCGGCTGCCCTGGCAGCTGTATGGCTTTGCCAGGGAAGGCGCTGTGTGCAGACATGGGGCATCTGGTTCCCTGGGGTTGCTGGAGCAAAGCAAAGAGCAGTGGGGAGGGGGCTGGCGTGTGCAAGAATCCTGCAGGTAGGCGGGACAGGGGGACATGAGCTTGCGTGTTAGGGACGTTGCTTGGGGGATGAGTGTGGATGAACCTGCAGGTTACTGAAGAGGCCCAGGGAGCTGTGTGGAGATGGCTGTGGTACCCCGAGGCGGTCCACATGGGATGCTAGGGAACCAGGGGCTAGGAGAGGCCTAGTTGGGAAACACTGAGGGCAAGGGTTCTCAGACAGGAGCCAAGGACCTCTAGGGGCTCCTAGGATGCACGCTGAGAGAGGTCTTCATTGCATCTGCAGAAATCACCTTCCTAGGAATCAAATACCGTCCTATGAGAAGGTCTTTCACTGTATCAGAGCTGACTTTTAATCCCGGAAAGAATTACGACCCCGGGGACAGATGTGGGATAGGTAGTGGCATCCTGGGAGCAGGGCTTGTTTCCCTCTGGGCCGGAGAGTGGGGAGAGCGCCCACGGAGTGGGTAACTGAGGAGATCTATTAGTCCCGGTCAGGGCTACCGCGACCCCTTGGGGGACCCGGGACCAGCATGAAGGGCAGTTTAGAGAAAGCCCTTCAGGGTCCCTCTGAGCGCGAAAGGAGGTCAAGGCCCGCGCGGACTCTCCACCCTCCTGTGGCTTGGTCCAGGCATTTCGCTCTTCGATTATGGGCCAAGTGCCGGAGACCAGCAGGTTGTCAGCAGAGCGGTGGACTTTACCTCGCGGCTCTTCAGAATCCGGATCGGCTTCCCCCTGGGCTCCTCACTGTGGGATTCCCTCTACGTGAGTCTCCGACTGCAGCCCAAGTGGCAGCACCCCCCGCCTGTGCTCTGTGGGCCCCAACTTCTCTGTCCAGCGGGAAGATGGTCAAATGGCAGATGAAGAGCTCACGGCCGCCATGTTGCCGGGCACCACCTCTATCCTCACAGCCTTTGCCAGGCGTGGGCCTCTCGCTGCCGTCCAACCTTTCACAGAGGGGCATGACGAAGCTCATGCAAAAAAGAATGGATACCTTCACTCCCAGGGCCACGTTACCCTCCTATTGTGTGTCCTAAAAAACAGGGACAGGATCATTCCCAGTCTCCTCTGGGAGGTAGCGACCAGAGACCCAGGAAGTGGTCTTAGAAAATACAAAGGGTGCCCACAGCCACGAGCTGACCAGGCCCCACTCCACTCTCTTTTTACCAGGGCAGTGTCCACACAGCGGCAGAGGCCTTGTCTCGCTCCCCGGTTTCCTCAGCAACAGCCCTAACGCTGTCAACTTAGCTGAGGGAAGGGCTCTCCCAGAGGGCGGGAAGTTGGGGGGGAGACCTTCCAGGGGCTCCCGCCACCTCTAACCTCCTCCTCGGAGAAGCCCTTGAGGGTGTCACTTCTGACGTGCCCTCGCCTCCTTCCACCCCGAATGCTAACCAAGAACCCGCGGTTCAGTTCACAGACAATGGCCAGATCTTTCTCCCAGAGTCAGACTACCAGATATTCCCCTACCCCAACCCACCCTGGAGCGGCTTCACTGGAAGGGACCCCTCGGCCACGGTGGCTCCCTTCTGGGGTGATGCTGATTTCTCTGGCAATAGAGGAGCCATATTTTACCAGGTGAGTCTAAAAGCAGTTCAGATCCCCTGCAGCCTGCATGGAGTGTTACCGCCGTCGTGTCCTGGGCTCATGTGGACAGGGATGGGGTCTAAAAAGAGAGTCAGGGAGGAAGCTGAGAAGAATATTAAACAGATTCAGTAATAACCCGTCTCAGCCACACAAAGGCCTGCAGGTGTCAGGGGTGGGTTTGGCGATTTGATGCTAAGAATCGAGCTGCCCAGCCGGATGTGAGCAGTGGGCCAGGGTGCAAAGCTTCATGTGTGTTGGTAGCTCTGCTCATCACATGCATGGCCACATGAGCTCCACGTCCTGGCCAATCAGCAGCAGCATTAGAGTCTCAGATTGTAAACCCCACGACTTGCACATGCGAGGGATCTACGTTGCGCACTCTTTATAAAAATCTAATACTTGATGACCTGAGGTGGAGCTTCGGTGCCGATGCTAGTGTTGGGGAGCAGCTGCAAATACAGATTGACATCAGAAGAGATGTGACTGTAGCAGTCATTGTTTCCCATCACACCCAGACAGGACCATCTGATTGCAGAAAGATCAGCTCAGGGTCCCAAATTGATCTGACATCATGGCAAGTTATATAATTATTTCTTTGTATATTTCAATGTAATAATTATAGCAATATGGGCTGGGAATGTAGCTCAGTGGCAGAGCGCTTGCCTGGCACGCTCAAAGCCCTGGGTTCAATCCTTAGTTCCAAACCTAAAAAGCAAGTCCCCCCAAGAAAGAAAAAGACGAACTAATTATAGCAATAAAGTACACAATAGATGCAATGTGCTTGAATCATCCCAGTTCCCACTCCATGGCCTGTGGAAAAATTCTCTTTCATGAAACCAGTTCCTGGTGCCAAAAAGGTTGGGGATGTCCGCTGTAGAGGCTCTGACCTCGCAGAGCTGAGTCAAGCAGGATCGTCCCTAGTTCCCGGGTTAAGGAAATCAGCCCAGGCCCCAAAGCAAAGGGTTTTGTGTCACAGCCACAGACAAAGCCCTGCAGAAACCCCAAAGATGAGGACACACACACACCTGTCCTCACAGGGCTACCAGCTGCACACAGGGAATTAGAAAGGGACACCCATGGTCATGCCATCGGAACCAGTTTGAGCTAGGAGACGCATGGGTTCAAATTCAGAGGACTTGGGTCTGGAGGCTGAGATACCCCTTCATTCCACACACCCCAAGTTTTCCTACAGTCCAAGTTTGAATCCAGGTCAGAAGAGGTCATTGTGAACGTGGGACAGGGAACATGGATGGCATGGGGTCACTGTACTGAGCAGCTCCCCCAGAAGATGGTGGGGTTCCCGGGTGCTGAGGGGACCTCAGGTTGCTGTCTTCCTTTCCTAGGAGTACGAGACGCTGTACAGTGAATACAGCCCGCTGGTGCAGCAGGTGGAGGCGTGGGTTGACAGATTCACACTTTCCTGGCCCTACAAAGCCAGGTGGACCCTAAAAGTCACGTGGGTCGATGTTCCGGCCTACCCTTCCTGGAAGTCCTCTGGGGTGAGTGTACCACAGACAGCTAGCTCACTGGGACCATTCGAGGCCAGACATGAGCCCTGGTTGTGACAGCCCTACAGTGGCCCACCTTGCTGAGCATGTGATGAAGGCCTGTATGGACGTGGCCACACAGCAGCCGGGCAACCCAAACACAGGGGAAGTGGCATTCGTGGACCAAAATGTCTGTTTATGGGCTCTTTCTCCCTTCCTTCCTTCCCTTCTTCCTTCCTTCCTTTCTCTCTCTCTCTCTCTCTCTTTCTTTCTTTCTCTTGTTTTTTCCCTGAGATACTAGGCATCAAGCTTGGAGCCTTCACATGGAGCGCGAGCTTCCCAGCTCATTTTTATTTTTGTCTTTGAGACAGGGTCTCACTAAGTTTCACATTCTGGCCTCAAATTTGCCATCTCCCTGCCTCAGCCTCCCAGAGCACTGGCGTGACAGGCCTGCACCCCAGGGCCCAGATCAACTGGCAATTTTCCCTGGTCTCTATTTGTCAGCTTTTCATTAACTGAACAAAATACCTAAAACAAGCTACTGTGGAGAAGAAAGTTTTGTTTAGCCCACAGTTCTGGAAGCCGAAGGTCCCACAGCACAGCGAAGCCTTGGCAAGGGACGTTACCGACCGTCACCTCATGTGAGCACTACCAGATGCCCCCAGTGACTCCAGGTCACCCTGCTCGGCCTGACCTCTGAAAGGCTCACTACTCTCAATGCCAGCACCCTGAGGCCACACTTCCAAACACACAGACCTCTGCAGAGGACACAGTTAAAGCGTGTCCAAAGGGCAGCACAGCTGGATCGGGTATACCACTGGCATCTCAGAAGTGTGGGGGATGGTGGCTAGACACAGAAAGCAATGTGCCCAAACGCACTCAGCTAACAGAATGGCAAAGCCAGGCCCAGAGCCCAGGGTTCCGATCCTGCGCTCCGGCTCCTAAGCACAGGACCACCCTACGGCAGTGGGGTGTGACTCAATGGCAGTGGTCTGGGGTCTCCGCTAGAGGTCTCGTCACTCTACGGTCACAAGGTTCTTCCGTATATCTGGTTTAGAGTCACACACGTCCTCATCTTCTCATGCAGAGGTCATTAATCACCTACTTGGACAAGGCTTGGGCTGTGGGACAACTCCCAGTTTCCCTCCTGCAGGCCCCCACATCGTTCAGGGGGAGGGGACATCTGGCCTGTGTCCTTAAATATCCCCACAGGAGCTCTGGTATCTGGGCTGCTCTTTCCCTTTTAAACTCTCTGCATTAGAACGCATCACCCTTTCTGTCCTCTCCCTTGAAAACTGTCACAAAGAAGCCCTGGGTCTCACACGGCCACGCCTGCATTTGTCTCTCGCCACTCCTAGACCAATACCTACCAAGCCATCCTCTCCACGGACGGGAGCAGGTCCTATGCGCTGTTCCTGTACCAGAGCGGCAGGATGCAGTGGGACGCGTCCCAGCACCAGGGCTCCTCAGTCCTCATGGGCTTCACTAGGTAGGCCGGGAGGGGCTGCCAGCTCTGTGCAGTCACCGGGAGGTGAGCGGGCACGGTCTGCTGCGCACACGTGGCCACCTCAGATGAGGCCGACCTGGGCCTCCTGTGGCGTCTCTCATCTCGCTGCTTCCCCCAATTATTCCACCATTTCCCGTATCTAATCCCTGGACACTGTAGTCTGTGTATGTGTGTGTGCACATGTGTCTGGTACTGAGGATCACAGTACCACTGGTCCTTCCCTCTGAGCTATATCCCCAGCCCAGTTTAAAAAAATTTTTTTTGATAAGCAGGGTGTAGGGTGCACACCTGTAATCCCAGCACTCGGGAGACTGAGGCAGGAGGATTGCCGTGAGTCCAAGGCCAGCCTGCGCTCCATAGTGAGGTCAGGACCAGCCCAGGCTACAGAGTAAGACCCTGTCTCAAAAAAAATTTTTTTTTTTTTTGATTTTGAGACAGGATCTCACCAAGTTCCTAAATTGTCCAGGTTCAAACTTACAGTTCTCTTGCCTCAAGCTCCAGGTGTAGTCACTTTGACTTCCTGCCTTCCACGGATATTCATTGACTTCAATTTTTTTTTTTTTTTTTTTTTTGAGACAGGGTCTCGCTCTGTAGCCCAGACTGGTCCTGAACTCACTATGGAGCCCAGGCTGGCCTTGGACTCATGCAATCCTCCTGCCTTAACCTCTTGAGTGCTGGGATTACAGATGTGTGCCACCATGCCCAGCTTTATGTGGTGCTGGGGAATTCAACTCAGGGTCTTGCACTTGCAAGATAAGCGCTTTAACCACTGTGCCATGCCTTCAGATCCGTTGACTTCTCTTGACTTCCAAATCTGGTGGTACTGGCGGGCAACACCCACTATGCTGAGAACTTCGTGCATCATTTCCCCGAGCACCAAAACCAGCCAAGCGATAGCTGCTATTTAACGCCCTTTCCTCAGACAAGAAAACCGAGAGACAAGGTTCCCTAAGGTTGGAGTCAGGAAATAGCCAACTGGGGACCCCCACCCAGACATCTGGCACCCTGGACACTGGCAGCTTAGCTGGCGTCAGGGAGAGGAAGAGGCGGGGAGTGTGCATTCCTGGGCCACCCGCCGGTGGGTAGCGATCGGTTGTGACGGTCACTTGTCCTGTGTGACCAGTAGTGGCTACAGATGTAAACGCTTCCTGTACCCTGGGCGTGACCAGGTTATTCTGTGCGTCGTTCTTGATCTTGCTTGCTTTTTTGATGTGCTGGGAACAGGAAGGAGGAAATGGCCAGGAATATGGCACCGCCTCTACACACCCAAGGGGAGTGTCACTGGAGCCTGTGTCCGGAAATCAGCTCAGGATCACTGTCACGTGGCATGTCCCGAGAATGAGGCTGCAGGCTCCCGCTAGGGTGTCCTCCTTCCTGGACCCACGCTAAGGAGGGTGACAGTGGCGGTGAAGGGGCAGAGCCATTGCACTGGGCCCCCTCAGTTCCTAGGGAGTCCCCAAGGCCACCGTGTTGAATCCCCACAGTGCTGGGAGGTGGATGCTTCTGGAGTCAATCTCGTTTAGTCAGGCTGAAAACTAAGGGTCAGAGAAGTTAAGTCACTGGTCTGAGGTCACCAAGCTGGGCCGTGTTGGAGTGAGAAGTAGACTCTTGACTAACTCCAGGGAGCAGCTCTGAGCCATCGTAGCGTGCTGTCCCCTGGGGAGTGTCCCTCTCTGTCCCTAGTTTAAGGAAAACCCATGGGAAGGGGGCCTGAACCCTGTTGCTTTCACACCCAGTGGCCCTGCTGGGTGCCCTCAGTGGTGATCAGATGCCGAATAAGGCAGGGACTCTCCAACCTTGCCCAGCTCTGCCCCTCTCCGCCTCTGAGACTCAGGGATTCTGGGTGGGTGAGTGACAGGCTGTCAGCCGCTGAGTCCTGGCCCCTGGATGAAGTGCTACCTAGCTGCTCATCTGGCGAAACGAGTGGACGGAATGTGGGTGTGACAGAGGCCTGAGAACCTTTCTTTTACCCGCAGTGGAGACGGCTATTTTGAAAACAGCCCACTGATGTTGCGGCCAGTGTGGGAGAAGTACCGTCCCGACCAGTTCCTGAATCCCCGATTAGGTAAAACATCCCTTCAACACCCCTGAGCCGGCCTCAGTCTTCTCTCACCCCCACCGTACATGCAGTGGCAGTCCGGGTGGCAGCCCCTTGTGCCCCGACCCCTGGCATGGCACTCCACGTTTACTGACCTACTGGTGCTGAGTTCCAACCCTCACCATATTCATGAAGGCTGTTAGTCCAAGGTCACGGGAACATGAGATCTGTCAGTTTATGTGCCATGGTTCCCTGTTGGATCACGCGATCCCTTCTCACACAAACATTAATGCGTACAGAGCACCAAGGTTCACACGATCTGTAATCACTGTGTTTCCCTCGCCAAGCTGCGTGGGGGCCCGCGACTGTACACTGATTCCCACGGGCGGGTGTGTGGCAGGTGTGGGAGATGGACTTAGCGCCACACTGACCCTCAGCTACACAGGCCGCTGCACAATCTCCTCTCACAATCCGACTGAGTCGTGAAATATGATGTTAAAAATCACATGACATTCAGAGTGGATGAGCTTGGGGTCCAATTTGCTAGCTGTCTTGGGGTTGCCCAGGGCCCATTAGTCCCAGGTTAGACAGACCTGGCTGTGCCCAAGGAGCAACTAGTACAGTCCCAACTTATATCAGTCACAGTCCCATCATTGCAATAAAATGCCCAGCACCCACAACGGCAAGGAGGAGGCGTTTATTTTGGCTCACAGTGTTGGTGGATTCTATCCATGCTCGGCTGGCTGTAGGGCAGAAATTGCATGGATAAAAGCTGTTTGTGCCAGGCAGCCAGGAAGCAGAGACGGGAGGAGCTGTGGACAGGAATCTGCCCTTTGAGGTCACACTCCCAGAGGCCCACCACCCCCTCCAACTTCCAAACATGACACTTTTTGGGGGACACTTTAGATGGAAACCGTAACCCTCCCTTCAGGCACAGTGCAGGGCCTTTCCTTGGATGAGCCTTACTGAGCAGGGCCTTGGTGGGACCCCAGATCCTGGGAGCGGGGACAGGCTTCAGTGGAAATGGTGATGAGAATGGGCAGTTGGGACAGTCCTCCAGTGACCATTGCTGAGCCCAGATGAGGTCCCCTAAAGGAGCCCTCCGAGAGGAGCGCCGGGCCTGACCTTCCCTCAGCTGGTCAGCACATGTGGAGCACCTGCTGTGCTCCAGACACAGCACTGATGGCCACTAACATGGAAAGGAGAAACCAGGGAAAGGCTGGTATGTTTGCTCTCGAAGCGCTCCTCGTCCAGTGAAAAGACATCAGTACCTGGAAGGAGACCACAGTGCCTCTTCTTCCGTGACTCAATGTTGTGCGTGGACGCCCCAGTAGGAAGGAAGTGTCAGGCTGTGAAGTGTAACAGAGCAGAGGACGCCTGAACATGGGAGGTCAGCTGGGTAAATGCTAAGTCCGTCTGTTTGTTCAGGGACAAACACATGGAACCATCAGGAACATAGGCTGTCACATTACAAGTGCCATCACCTCAGAGCCCTCTGTCCAGAGGCACCAGTGACCCATGATGCTGTGTGTGTGTGTGCATGTGCACATGTGTGTCTGGGAGGAGTATTCTGTGTGTTTTCCTGACAGCAAGCACATGGAGAAGGCATGTGCGTGGATGATCATAAACAATGGTCATTTCTGTCAAAACCCTAACAGACTGAGTTCGTCGTTCCTTCCTTTGGCTGGTACGGAGTCCCCCACACTCTATTCCTGACTGTCATTTTGGGCTCCGGACACTCTTCTTACCCTGCAGCTAGGCGGACAGCTTGTTACTTTCAATGAGTTACGGATCTACAGTTCACTTCTCCCTGCCACCCCACCTCCTTCCGAAGATGGCACTGGGCCCAGAGAACCCCTCTCAGCCTGGGGGGTTGCAAGTCCTTGGCTCATGTGCCAACTTCCCTGGCACCTCTGGACTCTGACCTCTTATTCTGAGTGTGTTGGCCCCTAAGGGTCCAGCCTGGGGAGAGGCTGGTATAAAGTGTGAACTCACAGTGTCTGGTGAAGCGGCTGGATGAGCCGTGGTGTCCCGGCTAAGCCAGAGAGTGCCCAAAGAGGAACCAGTTTGGAGGCACTGAAGGGCATTGGAGCTTCAAGGGAGAGGCCAGGAAGGTGGAAGGTGGCTTGGCCACGCCAGGGCTGGCTCCGAGTTAGACCAAGACAAGCCTGCCCTGCCCAGGGCTTGTCCTAGGATTTTTTCCTAAAATCCAAAGCTTGGGGTCTTTGGGCCTGTGCCCAGGGGGCTTTGGGGAGGAATCTGTCCACCGGTGCTGGGTCTCCTCCCAGAGGGACGTTCCAGAGCTGCAGGCCATGGCCTCAGGTTCATTCGAGGGTTTTGGTGCCCTGGAGCTGAAGAACTTACAGCCACCCCAGAGACCAACCCTGCTCCATTGTCACCCCCAGGTGTCAGGGGGCTGCAGATCTACCAGCTTCATTGGCAGGAAAGGACCAACTTCCGCCTGCTGTGCCTGCAGCGGCTGTACGGCCAGCCCCAGTGGCCCAGCTGGAGCGGGGGACACATCTCCTGCCCTTGCTCCTGGCAGCAGGGAAGATGGGACTTACGATTCCAGCCCATGAGAACAGGTGACATCTCTCTGCTGTCCCCACGAGCCCACCCACTGTCCCCTCTGCTCATACAGGCCCTCCCTCCCTGGGGTACCCATTTCTGTTCTCCTGGCTGGGCCTGAGCCTGTCCCACTTTCCTGCAGGTGGCTGGGGCCTTCAGGGCAGCCGGCAGCTGTGCAGTTTCTCATCCTGGCGAGGTGGTGTGTGCTGCAGCTACGGGCCCTGGGGCGAGTTCCGGGAAGGCTGGAGTGGGCAGAGCCTTGGGCACTTGGGTACGTGCGTCCAGTATGGGACCCTCATCTAGATATTAATAGCAGGAGTCCCTTGCTCCATCTCCGTGGCTCCGTGGCCAGGATTGGGAACATCTTTCCGGGCAGGGGGAGAGGCCCTAACCTGACCCTGTCGCTGGGGCCCCACGCTGGATCCGCGCTGGGGACCACATTGGCGAGCTATTTGGGAGAAGGCTTAGGGTAGGCTCCCAGCGGACACAGTCCGGGGGCTAGAGTGCACAGAGACATGATAGGGGACAGGACTGTCCCCATGCACATTCATCCTCCTGTCCACACCATGGCAGTTTCTTCCGTGCTCCCATGTCCTCGGCCACCCTGCCCCACACAGGTCCTCGGAGAGCCAGGTGACTCTGCAGGAACTCAGATTTCTTCAGCTCAGACCACGACCCGTGACGTACCTGCCTGGGGGACGGTGCCTAGTCCTCCTGCTCAGGTTGCTGGGCAGGACACTGTAAAAACTGTGGGGCACCTGACTCCAAAAGTCATGCTTGCCAGGCTCTATTGTGCAGGTCTGTAACCCCAACACTCTGGGAGCCTGAGGCAGGAAGATTGCAAGTTTGAGCCCAGCCTGGGCAACTTAGCAACTTAGTGAGACCCTGTCTTAAAATCAAAGCTAAAAAAATGGCTGAGGGTATAGTCAGGGTGAAGGCCCCGGGCTCAGTCGCCAGGACCACAAACAGAAAAAAATACGGCAACGACAAGAAAACCCTAAAGTGGTGCTCCTGCCCGGACACTGCCTTGCCCCAGCAAAGCTTCCAGCGGGTTCTCGGGCCCCACCCATCCCACCCGTGCTCTTCCCACAGACTGGGACCAGGAGACGCGGAACTGGTGCTGCCGCTGGAACGACCGGCCCTCCTTCTGTGCCCTGTACCACCAGAGGCGACCACGCATCGGCTGCGCTGCGTACAGGCCCCCACGGCCTGGTGAGGGCCACGGCTGAGCACTGGGGAAGGGGGGCCCTCAGCCGCCAGGACGTAAAGCCTGGGCCAGGGAAGGACCTGGTTCCTGGGACAGACCGTGGCCACCAGGGAAGAGGGGACAATCCCAGGTCGGGGCTGATCGCAATAGAGGGCACTGGGGAGGGTGTGCGGTCAGGCTCGTGCCCGGGCAGAGTCGGCACCCATGAGCGCCTGCCCAGGCTTGAAGCCACCTAGGCCGACGTCCTGCCGGGTGGGCAGGAGGAGGTCGCAGGCCCCAGCTGCCTCATGCTGATGGGTTCCCTCCTTGTTTCCAGCGTGGATGTTTGGGGACCCCCACATCACCACCCTGGATGGGGCTAGTTACACCTTCAACGGCCTGGGGGACTTCCTGTTGGTCCACGCCTGGGACACCAACTCCTCCTTCCTGCTGCAAGGCCGCACGGTCCAGACCGGCTCTGCCCAGGCTACCAACTTCGCTGCCTTTGCAGCTCAGTACCAGGCCAGCAGCCTGGGCACTGTCACCGTGAGTGCTGGCATCCCCTCTGCCTGCGGCCACTCCTTGGCCTTTGGCTGGACACGGGGGAGAATCAGGGCGGGGGTGAGGGCCTAGGGAGGGGGACGCATCTTGCCGGGGGGGGTGGGTCACAGAACAAAGGTCTTGACTTTGAAGAAACCACTGAGACCCCTGGGTCTTGTCTTGGTTCTCTCTCTCTCTCTCTCTCTCTCTCTCTCTCTCTCTCTCTCTCTCTCTCTCTCTCTCTCTTTTCTTCTTCTTTTCTCCTCCTCCTCTTCCTCCTTCTTCTTTTCCTTCCAGTACTAGGAATTGAACTCATGGACTTCACACTGAGATGCATCCTCAGACCATTTTTTAGTTTTTGATTCTGAGAGAAGATCTCACCAAGTTGCCGAGTTGCCCAGCCTGGGCTTAAACTTGTGAACCTCCTGCGCCAGCCTCCCAGAGTGTTGGGATCACAGGCCTGCGCCACCAGGCCCGGCTTATCTTGATTTTCTGACAGTACAATGGGAATAATACTATTTCCTCCCACGAAGGGGTGTGGTGAGTTTTAAATGACCACCCCGGGAGTTGTGAGGTTCACAGAGTGGCCACGTTGACTCCCGGCTCGTCGTCGGCTGCCGTGACCTCACTGCCAGCTCCCGTCACCTTGTGCCCCTGGCTGGGCCTTGGCGCTCCCTGAAGTTCCCACTGAGGCCTCCCCTGGTTCCCTTCCAGGTCAAGTTTTTCCTGGAGCCCAACGACACAATCTGTGTCCAGTACAATGACCAGAACGTGACGTTTGAGACTGACGGGGAAGAAGGTAGGGTGGGGGGCCACCTCCCGCACGCCTGGGCCTGGGCTCTACAATACCCGGAGCCCTAGGAGTGCGGTTGGGGCACGCGGCGCGTGTGGTGCCAACTCTGCGTCCCGCCCTGGCGGCCTGCCAGACTCGGGACTGTCCTTGTCCCTCTCCTCCTTCCTCCTGGCTCTTTGGCCAGACCTGGGGATACCAGTGGCCCACGTGTCTGGCACAAGGCACCCACAGCACGTGGCACCCTCCCTCTGCGTCGTGAGCCCTTGCTGCCTCCGAGTCCTGTGGCCTTGGAGGTGGCAGGGCTGGTGACTGCTCCCCGTCTCCCAGGCACGGAACTCTTCAACGCCTCTGGCGTCCTACTGACCCGCAACGGCTCCCAGGTCTCAGCCAGCTTTGACGGGACGGTGACCATTTCAGTGACCACTGTCTCCAGCATCCTCCACGCCGCCTCCAGCCTCCCGGAGGAGTACTGGGGCCACACCAAGGGGCTCCTGGGTGAGGATGGGGCTGGACCCCACACCGAGGACCCCCTCCTGGGTCCTGAGCCTCCCTGCCCGAGCCTTTCTCTCAGCATCCTCAGAGAGGCCGGGGTGGGCACACGCGGGGAAGGGAGAGGACTGCCTCAGCCTCCCCAAAGGCTCCCTTCTGTCCTGCCCTCCAAGGCGGTGGTCCCCAGCCCTTTTGCACCCAGGACCGGTTTTGTGGGAGACAATTACTCCACAGATGGTGGCGGGAGGGAGGTGGCCCTGACATCACCTCCTCAGACACCTCAGGTCATCAGGCATGAGACTCTCATAAGGAGCACGCAGCACACACAGGTCACAGTAGGATCCACTTCGTGTGAGATCTGCCAGGTGTGGCGCTCAGGCAGTCACAGGAGCTCCGCGGAGCCACTGAGAATAGAGGCGGAGCTCCACACGCTGGCTACCGCTGCCCGCTGCTCTGTGTGTGGCCTAGTGCCCGGAGGCCCCAGGGCTGAGGCCCCGGCGGCTGGGCGCACCCAGGGCGGGCGGCGGGCGGCCGGGCACAGCGGCTCCTCGCGCCTTGCTTCTTCCTTCTTGTCCTTCCTCCCAGAATCCTCCGCTTTCTCTTCTATTCTTTTCTTTTGAGACAGGGTCTCGCTCTGCAGCCCAGGCTGGTCCTGAACTCACAATGGAGCCCAGGCTGGCCTTGGACTCACGGCAATCCTCCTGCCTCAGCCTCCCGAGTGCTGGGACGACAGGCGTGCACCATCAGGCCCAGCTTGTGTGGGGCAGGGGATCAAACCCAGGGCCTTCCGCTTCCTAGGCGAGTGCTCTACCCACTGAGTGATGTCCCAGCGCCCCTCCGCTCCCTCCCTCTTTTCTTCCCTCCTTCCTGAAGCACAGGCAGCGTGGGTGCCCCATCCACCCTCTTGGGTGCTGGCCAGGGAAGGACAGCGCCACCTCCCCTGGATGGCTGACCTCCCTCTGTCCCTCAGGGCTCTGGAACAACGACCCCGAGGATGACTTCCGGATGCCCAACGGCTCCAGCCTGCCCCCCGATAGCTCAGAAGAGACGCTGTTCCACTACGGCATGACCTGTGAGCCGGGGTGCTGACAGACGTGTTGTATGTGTGTCCCCCAGACCCAGGTGTCAGAGCTCCGTCCCTCCTAGGAGCCTAAGGCTGCTGATGCCACCCAGATGGGCGCTAGGACAGAGTACATGAGTGGCCTTCATGGGATTTCTGGAGAGCTGGGTGAGGGGCAGACACAACCAGGACGCAGCTGGGTCCCACTCCCGGTGCCACCTGTTACCCTTCGTGTGTCACAGGGAGGATCAATGGCACAGGCCTCCTGGGCCAGAGGACGGACCCCCTGCCTCTGAACTTCACCCCTGTCTTTGCTCCCCAACTGGTGGGAAATGCCTCCCTGACCTCTGGGTGCAGAGGAGACAAATGGTGCATCTACGACTCGCTGGCCACAGGAAGCGCCGGCGTGGGCCTCAGCACCAGCTCGCTCCTCAGGACGTTCCAACAGGCGAACGCCACTCTCTGTAAGCAGGGGACTGAGGCGGGAGGGTCATCCTTGCAGGGCCAGGAGCAGGTGAGGAGCACCCACCCCTCCAGACACTCCTGGGCCTCACCCATGTATTCCTTTAGCACAGCTGTCCCAAGGGACCAATTACACGGAAGACAATTATTTCACAGATAGGATGGGTGGGTGGGTGGCACCTGCCTCAGCACCCCCTCAGGTCATCGAGCTTTGGGTTCTCACAAGGAGCACCCCACCTAGGCCCCTCACATGAGCAGTTCATGGTAGGGTTCCGGCTCCTATGAGGGACTCTCACGCCGCTGCTGATCTGACCGGAGGTGGAGCTCAGGGGGTCGTGTGAGCGACAGGGAGCGGCTGTACGCACAAAGTTTCAGTGATGGCCCACGCTTTCCTCCTGCTGTACCTGGTTCCTAGCAGGCTGGGGACTTCTGCTTTAGGCAATTATCCATACCCGCTCAACCCCCATCCATAATGCGCAGATTGCTCAGCCCTACAGTGGCCTTGGGGGACTCTTTTATCTCTGGGGGACTCTTCCTGAGCTCGGCACCCTCTGTTCCCTCTCTATTTTCTTGCTCATGTCCTTTGCAGAGCTGAGCTCTACTCTCAACTCTGAGACCTCGCACCTGCTGCTGCTCCCTGGCCGGGAAGACCCTCGCTGTCCTCCCAGGGACACCTCTCCGACGACCCTGGCTAGACCTCACCTCCAGCCACACTTCCTGCTCACCCCTCCTGCTTCCTTTCCATAGTGTGTAGAATAACTGATCTGTGCTGTACTTCTCGTAGGCATCCTGCTCTGGGACTTGTTAGTGTTGTATCTTAGAATGGTGGCACCTAGCCTCAGGTGCCCAGTTGGTATTTGTGGTTATCAGAATAACCAAATGAATGAATGATGGGACAGGAAGAGCAGCGCTCCCCTCTTCGGGCACAGGCAGCGTCCCTCTCGGTATCGTCCCCATGGTTTCTGGACCCCTTCTCCGAGGTAGAATTGTGGCAGGGATCTGAGCAGCGCTGGCCTCCGAGTTCCTGTGCCAGGCCTGCAGAGAAAGAGCTGGCAGGAGCCCAGTGTGGCATGGAGGTGGAGAAGGAGAGGCCAGTGCTGTAAGCAGAAGGGCAAGGCCACTGTGCCCCACACAGGCGTGGGAAGAGTGCCACGGGCCACCTCCTGCTTCTGGAGGTGTGGCTTGGGCATGGGGTGCAGAGAGCAGATGCGGAAGGCCAACTGGACGGCGCTGGCCTCAGATCCCTGCCCATCTTGCAGATGAGTTCCCACCCTCCATCAATGGCTGCCTCGTGCTACAGGCCTACAAGGCGCAGACCAAGCGGTTCCAGTGCACCAGCGACGCGGAAAACGTCACCTTTGTGCTGGGTGAGAACGACACCGCCTTTAGACTCTTCGGTAAGAACCTAGGCTGGGCAACGTGGGTGGGGTGGCGCCGGGAGGGGAGAAATCAGAGCCCAGCAGGGTGCTGGCATCTCTCACCCACATGGAGGCCCAGTATTTTTTTCATTTGAATATTTAGTACCAGAAATTATATATATTTTTGTGGTGCTGAAGATTGAACACAGGACTTTTGCATTGAGCTACAGCCCCAGGCGGTCTGCCTGTCCTTCCTTCTTTTTCTTTTCTTTTCTTTCCTATTTTTATTTGGAGGCACGGTCGCTATAGTGCAGGCTAGACTTGGACTCACTACGAAGCCCAGGCTGGCCTCAAACCGCAATCCTCCTGTCTCAGCCTCTCAAGTGCCGAGATGACAGGCTGTGCCGCTACACCGCCTAGTCTTCATGTGGTGCTGGGGAGGCAAACCCAGGGCCTTCGGCATGCTGGGCATGTGCTCTAACCGCTGAACCCCACTGCCAGCTCCCGTTTTATCTTTTCATTTTGAGGGGTGGGCTCACTAAGTCACTATGTTGCCCAGATTGGGTTCGAACTTTGCTGTCCTCCTGCCTCAGTTTCTCAAAAGTCTGGGATTACGCACAAGCACAGTAATGCCCAGCTCACAGACAGCATTTCCTAAGAAAGACACTGACAGTTCAAAAGAGGGACAGCTGTGTCCGCCTCCCTCCCATCCCTGATCCTCAGTACCATGCTTACACGGGTACACACACACACACACACACACACGCACGCACACACACGCCAATCCCGAGGTAGCCTGGGTTTTACCCCTTCTGTTTCCTGCTTTCATTTCCTTTCTTTATTTTTTATTTATTTATTTTCTTACTTTTAATTGTGTCTGTTTAGGTGTGATTTATTCCCATGCCATGAGCTTTTGTTTCTTCCGTCTCTCCTGGGATATCTTTCCCTTCTGTGCAGTGTGCTCCTCTGGCCTAGGCACAGTCTGCTGTCTTCAGCAAGGACCATCCCAGCACGGCCGGAGCTCCCACAGGGCTGCTCCGACCCTGAGCTCTGTGCCTACGCGGTGCATCTTGGGTGCTTATTCACCTGGATGTGCTCAAGGACCGGAGAATCTACATCTGAACCCTTGAGCTCAGCGTCCCCCTCTGCACTTTTAAGCACACGGAGCAAACGTTTAGCACTGTGTCAAAGCCACGGACCCTGTGTCCAGCCCACTGCCTGGCCCGGGCACACCCCCCAACTCCACAGCTGTCCCGGCAGAACGGCATGTAGCGCTTCCTGAAAATGAAGTCCTTCCGACCCCTGGTGGGCTTTCGGATGTGCAGCCCCTTGGCGGCCTGTGCAGCTTCACGGGCGTGCTTAAAGTGAACACGAACGCTTGAACCTCGTGACTTGCATGACATGACTGTGGGGTTCTCTGAGTCATGATTTTGTGGGGTTCTCGGGTCAAGAGAATAGCAAACCTTTTCACAGGTCACCTCAGGCCGCTTATAGGAGCAGGCTCACTTCCCTTCAACATGGGCTCTGAGGACACTTTCTATTTTCTTTTTGATGATAACCTGTAATATATGCCTTGTTTTCCCCCTGGATAATTATTTTATTAGTATATGTTAGTGATATATAATAATCGAATTCATCTTGGGGGGAGGTAGTACTGAGGGCCGAGCTGAGCCCCAGGGCCTTGGTGCTGGACACACTTTTTAGTTTTGATTTTGAGATGGAATTTCACTAAATTGCTGAGTTGCTCACGCTGGGTTGGAATTTAAGATCCTCCCGCCTCAGCCTTCCACAGTGCTGGGACGACAGACCTGCTGGGCGGCAGCTTGCGGGGCTCTGGTCATGTCCCCGTCCCTCCCCACCCTCGCTTCCCCTTCTCACCTCCACAGAGTCTACCTCCCGCTTCCTGTCCTCTCTCTTTCATTTCGCTCTTCAAATTATTTACATTTTGGACTTTTCATCTAAGCGGAACCATGCGATATTTCATCTCCAGTGTTTGATTTGTTTTCTGTGGTCTCGAGGGGCTTGAAAATCTTCAAATAGGTCTGATCAGATTCCTGCCCGGGGTCTCCCTCCAGTTGGTGTAAGAGGGGGCACGGGTCCGGAAGTGGAGGGGCAGGGGTGGGAAGCCTGGGAAGGAGGGCCCCTGCCAGGAGGGGGAGCCACAGAGCAGCCTGAGGAAGCGGAGATCCCGGGGTTTCCTCCTCTGTCCTTCCTCCCAGGCTGAGGCAGGGCTCCTCAGGGGGCAGCCGGCTCCACTGGGTGGTCCTGGTTGGCACTGCTTCCCCCTGCCCTGGAGCATGACCAGGGTACCAGCCTTGCTCAAAGGAAGTGCCTGATGGGATTCAGGACACTCTGAGGGGGGCAGGGGCAGACCGCAGTGTGGAGGAGTCTCCTAACTCTAACCATCCCCTCTTCCTGGGACAGAGAATGGGACTTTGCTGTGGACTCCAAGCTTGCTGAAACCTTTGAAACCTTTCACCTTGAGGATTCTTGCAAGAGAGGCCAAAGCCAACCTGACCTCCAGCCTCCTGCCCAGGACGGTGGCCTGCTTCTGCAGCATGGAGGGCCAGTGCCGCTACAACCAGACCCGCAGAGTGGGCAACTCCTCCCTCGAGGTGAGCGGTGGGGGACTTGGGTGCTGAGGGTAAGGGGGTGGGTGTGGGAGGGCAGGACTGAGCCTCCGAGGGTCAGATGGAGCTGGGAGCTAAGGAGAGCAGCTGCCATGCCCAGGCCACAAACTCAGGTGCGAAGTAGAACAAACTTTCTTTTTTTCCTTCCTTCCTTCCTTCCTTCCTTCCTTCCTTCCTTCCTTCCTCTCTCTCTCTCTCTCTCTCTCTCTCTCTCTCTCTCTCTCTCTCGGCGACACTGGGGACTGAGCCCAGGGCCTTCACACCGAACTGTGTCACATCCCTAGTCCGTTTTTATTGTTTGGATTTTGAGACAGGGTCTCCCTAGGTCGCCAGCTTGCCTGCACTGGGCTCACACTTTCGATCCTCCTGACTCGGCTTCCCAGGGTGCTGGGTTCGTAGCCTGTGCCCCTGGGCCTGGCTTCAGAAGAAGAACCTTTTTTAATTGCTTACAGCTCGGCTGAACATTTATTTTGACCACCCATTGTGCCAGGCTGGTAGGAAACTCCCACCCAGCCCTTCTTCCCGAGCCCTGGCACGGAGTGCTGGAGCAGCAGGTGGCGGGAATCTGTGCTCCGTGGTGTGGCCGCTACCCTCCACCAGCTCCCGAGTCCCGCTGAGGCAGTGTCTGCCTAGAGCTTGGTGGTGGGAAGAGGGGTGCGGGCCCCGGATCCCCCAAACTCCTGTATTCTCCTTCACTCTCTCCCTGCACCACCTGGAGAAATTCTCTGTTCCATCCAATTTTTGCATTTTGTGTTCTTTGAGACAAGGTCTCTCTCTGTAGTCCAGGCTGGCCTTGGACTTATGGGAATCCTCCTGCCTCAGCCTCCTGAGTACAAATGAAACAATTTTTAAAAAGAGATTGGAGATACAACTCAGTGCAAAAGTCCTGGGTTCAAGCCCCAGTCCTACAAAATAAATACGTAAGTAAATATAAAGGGTGTTGAGCAGATGCTGGCAGCTCAGGCGAGGTCCCAGGAGCGGTGGGTCCCGCACCAGAGCGTCAGTAAGTAGACACCAGAAGCGCTTCATGGCCTTGCCTCTTGGCCATTCCAGGAGGCTAGCTGCGAGTGTGACGGGGACACCTTTGGCCGCCACTGCGAACACCCCAGGAACCTCTGTGTGGAGCCGTGCTTCCCGGGTGTACAGTGCCACTCCCTCGGGGGCTGCGAGGCCTGCCCTGCCAACATGACCGGTGACGGGCGGCATTGTGCCGGTGAGCCGGGACAGGGCCCCGGGAGGGGACGTCTCAGGGGCCTGGGATAGCCAAAGGCAAACCAGCTCTCTCCCTTCCCAGGAAGTCTCCCTGGGTACAGGTGAGGGAAACCCTGTGGGCAAGAGACCAGATGCCTCAGGGGAAGGCTCAGTGACCAGAGCAGCCTGTGGCCCTCATCTCAGGATCTTCAGAGACCGAGGCCCAGGAGTCAGGACGTGAGCAGGAGCCGTCATGGGGGTCCGGGGGCAGGGGCAACTCAGGGTCTCTTTGAGTCCTTGCTGCCTGTCTGCTCCCCCACCTGTGAGAGACGGCAGTAGTTATGGGGGGCCAGAAGGAGCCTCCCAACCTCCCAAGGTGCCAGATCAAGTGGTGGCCTCCGTGTCTCTAAGCAGGGGCCCGAGTGGCCAGGAATGCAGCCAAATGGAGACGGGAGGCAGGACGGGGGAGGGGACACAGGCTGGTGACGCTCCTGTGGCCAGCTAGCTGTCCAGGCCTTCCCTGTTGTGGGGGTGGTACCGGACGCTCACGGGCCACAATGTCCACTCCCCGCAGTAACCAGGTCAACAGAGGCCATTTATCATAGTTAATAGGGAGAAAGTTAATTCCGAGCCCACGTGGGGAGGATAGTGAGACTATATCTCAAATTCCGCGGTCTCCAGGCTGCCTTGAAGCACTGCAGACTGTTCTATAAGCATGACCAGGAGGGAGGGAGAGGTCCAGGTCTAAGTTCACACAATGCACCTCACCGTCTGCTGGCCAGCGAGTTCTCAGACTGCGACACTGTGTGGCACCGCGCTGGGATTCCTGTGCTCCCCGCTCCATGCCCAGGCTGGGTCTGCACAGCCACACGCCTGTGTTTCCTGTCCCTGTGCTGTCTCCTTCGTCCACATCCATGTTCTGCTTTTGAGGGAAGGGAGGCGGAACATGGATCGGAGTGTCTGATAAATGCTGCAGATGCCTAACCAAGGACCAAGGCTGCCTGGCAGAGCAACGCCCAATGCAAGGGACAGTTTGGGGTTGCAGCAGCCCAGAAGCAGAACCCAGATGGAGCAGCTCTGGGGGCAAGGATCCACACTGCCCGGGCCAGGTCCCGCAGCCACGTCCCCTGCCCGCGAGGGCCTGCTGTCTGCTGACTCCTCGGCTCCCCCTGCAGCCCTGGTAGACTCTTGGCCGTGTCAGAACCGCTCCTGTCCTGTGGATCACTGCTACAATGGCGGCCACTGCTACGTCTCCCAGAAGCGGGACTGCCAGCCCACCTGCACCTGCCCCCCGGCCTTCATCGACTCCCGCTGCTTCCTGGCTGGGAACAGTTTTGTTCCGACTGTCCACAGAGGTACGACCAGATGCCCCTGCCCCCCAACTGCCACACTCTTGTCCTGAGGGAAGATGGTGACATTGGGTCCCGGGGCTGAATTCCTCAAAGTTCCAACTCAGAACTCAAGAGTTGCTCTTGTGGTGGTAAATTGTCAGCTGGGGGAGCCTGTGTGTGAGGGCAGCTGCCACAGCATGAGCTGTGGGCCCCGTGGCTCAGTGAGATGGGGCATCCCAGAAGCCCTGTCCATCCTAGAAGGAGTGCTAGGGCGAGGGTGGAGACGGGGCTGCCTCTGGCTCCCCCGGTGTCACCTCCATCACTAGGAGCAGAGTGGCTCCCCAGTGCTGGCCCAGCAGGCTCCGAGTGAGCCTGGGTCACCCAGCGGGATGACGAGGACTCTCTGCCCTCCCTCTGCAGAGATTCCCAGGAGGTCCATCCAGCTCCTGCTCAGCGAAGATGAAAACGCCACCATGGCGGACATCAATGCCTCGGTCAGTGCTGCGCACTGGGTGGGCTGGGGTCTCTTTCCTAACTGTCTGTGAATGTTCTGTGGCTGCCTCCACGTGCCGGATGGATGCAGAGTGTGACCTTGCCTTGTCATTCTGACTTGGAAGGAACTGTAGTCACGTGGTACCAGATCCGATGACCCAGGCAGAGGGTGCACTGCCGTGTTTTACACACCTGCCTTTCTGTTGATGGCACTCAGTGTCAACAGTTGTTGCATTTTATTAATCGCGTCTCAAGGAGTTAGAATTCTGAGGGGATTTGTGTCAATGCGTCTTTTACTGTAATACATTTATTTATTTGTCCATTTTTATTTTTGTGTGTATGAGGCTTGTCACCCCCATGGTACACTTTTTTAAATTTCAACTCCCCAGTCTTTGATCCCACGGTATAAATCACAGCAGTGGGAAGGCGCCTCGTGGCCCGGGCCTCACCGCCTTCCCCTGCCCCATTCCTCCCAGGTGGCGTACCGGCTGGGGACCCTGGATGTGCGGGCCTTTCTCCGGAACAGCCAAGTGAACCAAATGTAAGTGAGACTGTCCCTCCCGGGTCCCCCTCGTCTCCTCCGGGTCTCCTCCTGTCACCCAGACCATCATTGGCCCCTTCCCACACAGCCGCTTGCCCGCGCTGGCCTCAGGAAGCACCGTTCAGCGTTGGAGGGTTGTCTCAGAGTTCCAGTACCGCCCACGGGGTCCAGTCATCCACTTTCTGAACAGCCAGCTCCTGGATGCGGTGGTAGAGGCCTTGCTCCCTCGGCGGAGGGGGAGGAAGCAGGAGAGGAGAACCGAGCCCCGGAGTGACGTGACCTTCTTCCCCATCTCCAGGGAGGACGTGCTTGATGGGAACTCGTGTGAGTCACGCCGCGCTGGGGACGGTGCTGGGACCCCTCGGGAAGGGGAGGGGCACATGATGGCGGGGCTGTCACAGAACTTGGGACCCTAGCAGCCCTTTGTGGAAAAGACACCAGGGGCAAGTTAATCTAGTTGTGGTACTTGTAGCCCTGGACCTTTCCTTCCCCGGCACTGGGGACCCCAGGCAGGATCTTCACCTTGACCTACGGCTCCAGCTCACTTTTTATTTTTGATTTTGAGCCAAGATTTTCTTCAGTTGCCCAGACTGGTCTCAAACTTGCGACCCTTCCCTCCTCAGCCTCCCAGACTGCTGGGATTACAGAACTGTGCCACCAGGCCCAGCTTGAGAGAAATTGTAACCATTAATCCACCAGCTTTTGGGATTCCAGGCAGGGACACTTGATGTGCCACATGAGAAGTCTCAGGCAGTGATTCCTCCCACTCTGGCCTTCCTGACCGGGTGGCTGCTAGTGGTGTTCTCTCCTTTAATAGAACGCTTTTCTCAGGCTGGAGGAATGGCTCAGCAGCTAAAGCACTTGCCTAGCAAATGCTAACTCAAGCCCTAAATACCCAGGTTCAATTCCCCAGCACCACATAATCCATGCATGGTGGCACACACCTGTAATCCCAGCACTCAGGAGGCTGAGACAGGAGGATTGCCATGAGTCCAAAGCCAGCCTGGGCTCCATAGTGAGTTCAGGATCAGTCTGGGCTACAGAACGAGACCCTGTCTCAACCTCCCACCCCAAAAAACCAAAAAACACCTTTGTCCAATGTCATTGCACTAAACACACACAAGGATGTCCCCTTTGTCCAGAGCATGTTAAGTTGGAAGCTAGAGGCCAGCCAGTCGGGAGCTGGAACCACATGGCCCTGGGCAAGGACCTCCCCGTACCAGGCCTCCAAGCCACATCTGGAGAGGCGGCATGGGGTTTCTGAAAATCCTCTTAATACATCAGTCCTCCATCTTTTTGGCACCAGGAACCGGTTTCATGGAAAACAATCTTTCATGAACTAGGGAATGGATAAGTGGCACCAGAATCCTGCCCCAGCTGCGCCTTCGGTCATCCGGTATTAGATTCCCACAAGGAGCACGCGACCTAGGTTCCCCCCCCCCACCACCACCACGTGCATCTCACAGCTGGGTTTGTGCTCCGGTGAGAAGCTAACGCTGCTGCTGATGTGACTGGAAGGGGGTTCAGGTGGTCATGCAAACGGTAGGGGGCAGCTGGAAGTCCTGATGGAGCAGACTCGCGTGCTGCCCCCTGCTGTGTGCCTGGTTCCTAAGGGGGTTGGGAACTTCTGTTAGCGGTGATACCCTTTAGTTAATTCTCCTAGACTGAGCCCCATTATCTAGAATGAGGCAGAGAACAGGACAATGACTACTCACAACGCAGCAGAAACTGTTCATTCTTAAGGGCCAGGACCAGGCAAGAGCTGCTTTGAGAATCCACTTCCTACCTCTTGGGCCAACAAGGGGAAATCCTTCAGAATTGTATGCTGGGGAGTCAGGCTGGGGTAACAGAAAGCATCTCTGACTATGATGTTTCTTCAAGAAAACCCACTGGTTGGGCTGGAGGACTAGCACAGTGGTAGAGTGCACGCCCAGTAGGCACAAGGCCCTGAGTTCTATTTCCCAGCATAACACAAGCTGGTGGCACACACCTATAATCCCAGCCCTGGGATGCTGAGACAGGAGGATTGCTGTGAGTTTGAGGCCAGCCTGGGTTACACAGTGAGTTCAGGACCAGCCTAAACCAAGAGAGCAAGACCTTGTCTCGAAAGAGAGAAAACCCAAAGTTTACCATATAAATATCACAATATATTTATTACAGAAACTTTAGAAAACAGAGGCTAAAGAAAAAAAAAACAGGCTGTGATTAGAGCACTTGCCTAGCATATGCAAAGCCCTGGGCTCGATAGTCAGTACCACATAAAAATTAGCTGGACATGGTGGTGCATGCCAGTAATCCCAGCCGTTAGGAGACTGAGGCAGGTGGGTTGTCTTGAGTTCAAGGCCAGCCTGGGCTACACAGTGAGTTTAGGACTAGCTTGGACTACAGAGTGAGATCCTGGAGAGAGAGAGAAAGAGAGAGAGTGAGAGAGAGAGAGATCCTATAATCCCAATCCCAAGACACTATTTTGTATACATCCTGTGAACTTTCTTTTCTACCTAGACACTTCCACACATGGATATTATTTAATTAAACATTTTTTGTAAATACATGAATTCTTAATTCTGTAGCACATTAGAACCATGGAGTTTGAGGAATCAGTGAGCATCTATGTCCACCCCTTTTTCAGAGGTTCACCCCTTTCCTGTCTGACCATTGCCTCTCTTTCTACCCTGTCACCCATGTTGGGGCCTTTTTACATCATTATTTTTGTGCATTTCATAAGAAGGACACCCCCTGTCATCTTTTGTTCATTTCACTGAGCATTATTGATTCTAGGTGGCCCCATTTCCGTTCAAACACTTCATATATGGCTGCATAATATTCCATTGTGTATAGGTACCACATCTGCTTTAACCATTCCTGTATGGATGTACAGGTAGGTTGTTTACAAGTTTTGGCTATGACGAATTGTGCTGCTATAAACATGGGTAGGCATGTGTCTTTTTGGTATGTTGCTTTATTTCTTCTGGGAACATGCCCAGTAGGGCAGTAGCTGAATCAAATGGGATTTCTATTCTCAGCTTTCTAAGGAAAGACCCCAGACTGCTTTCCATAATGGTTGCATTCCCACCAGCCGGGGAGGAGCGTTCCTTTATTCTGCACCCTCACCAACCATTGTTTTTTGAGTTCTTGATGTCGGCCATTCTCACTGGAGTGAGGTGAGACCTCAACCACACATTGATATTTTTAAATTAAGGGCCCAAGACCTACCTACTGTTTGACAGCTTCTTCATTAAACAAAGGTGACCGTGTTCCTTCACAGATTACACACACAGTCCCTTTGGACACGTCATGTTATTACATACTTGAATGTGACGTCTCTTGACATGGTGGCAGCAGGCCTTTGCCGAGTGCTTGTTCTGTGGCCTGCAGGATGCGGTCTGCCTGCAGCCTCTCATTTAAATCTCACATCACAATTAATGCAATTGTTTTGTTTCCTTTTAAGAATGAGGAAACGGAGGCTGAAAGAGGAATTTTCCCCCCAAATCCCAAAGCCAGTTAGTAGGGGTGTTCAAATGGCCGCTCGGGTGTGGCCAGCTCCGAAGCGTCCATTCTTCACTAACTCATTTTCCACACGTAAGAAACTCGCTCCCCTGGTGAGGGTCTGTAGTGACAGTGACCGAGTCCCTCCCGGTAAGCTGGTTGACACTGTCACTCCCTGGGTAAGCGTGCTTGCACACTCTTCTGACTGTTTCCCAGGACGGACCCCTGAACGAGAGGTTCTTGATTAAAAAGGTTGCGTGAACCCGCTTGCTCCCCACCTGACATTGTGTCTTGCTTGACAGTGAACGTGAGCACACTAGAAACTTATCTCACCTGTGACGGTTACACGGGCTACCGCAAGGTCTACAGCCCGCAGGATGGCTTCACCTGCGTGTCCCCATGCAGTGATGGCTACTGTCAACACGGAGGCCAGTGTCAGCACCTGCCCGACGGGCCCCACTGCAGGTGTGCAGGGCCCCAGGGAGGAGGCGGAAGACAGTGCTGGTCCCCACGTGGGGCAAGACACTGCAGAGATCAAATATGTCCTGGCACCTCCTGGAGCTGGACAACTGGGTCGGCTGCCTTTGCCATCAGAGGGAACGGGGCCAGAGGAGAGGGCAGTGGGGACTTGGAGTTGTGTGTCCCAAGTCTGGGTGGAGAACGAAGATGCTGGATGAACCCAGAAAGTCTGCCGAGCTGCCAGGTGGCATCCTGACCACTTTGAAGGCACGAGAACTGCCCCTAGGAGAGACGAGGCTGCTGTCCGGGCACCCAGTGTACAAGTAGCTGAGTGTGGTTCCTTGGGTCAGTCGTCTCCGCCTGACACTCTGGTGTCCCCTCATGGGACGGAATCCACAGTCTTGAGTCCAGGGCCAGCCTTGCCATTCCATAAGAGTAATCAAGGGACCCCCCGAGCGGACACTTTACGACCCCTATTGGACATTAGCAAGAGGAGCAGCTCTCAGGAGAGCGGTGGGGCTGTCGTGCCTCCTCCGCACCTGGTCACCTCTGGTCCCCCTTTACGGTCACCCCACTGCAGTCACACATTGGGTCGAGGGAGGGGGTGGCATGAGTCAAGGCTACCACGAGGTGGCGGGAGGGCAGAGTGACTGCGCACGCGCACCTGCATGGGGGGGGGCGGTGCATGCGTTTGCACGTGCACTTTGCTGGGGGTTGGGGTTTGTGGCCGCATATGCGCCCTTCTGTCACCACCCCAAGGTAACTGAGCATGCGTACCTGTAGCGGGGTTTGTGCCCACACCTGCCCGCTGGTGTCCAGGGCAGCTGGGCTCTGGGTAGATTCACACCCACGTGTCTAAGGCCCACGTCTCGCGCCTCTTCTCTGTCCGCAGCTGTGTGCCCCTCTCCATCTACGTGCCGTGGGGCGAGCGCTGTGAGCACCTGAGTATGAAACTCGGCGCCTTCTTCGGGATCCTCTTTGGGGCCCTGGGTGCCCTTCTGCTGCTGGGAGTCGCGGCCTTCCTAGTCCTGCGCTTCTGGGGCAGGTCCTCCTACCCGATGACCTTGGGAAACTGAGGCCTCGGCCCCAGCGGGCAGCCGCGCCCATGATGCCCTGGGACGCACCCGTCCTCACTGCGTGCGGCGATTCGGGACTCCTAGAGTGAATGGCGGGAGGAGAGACCCAGGCCCACGGGAGGGGTCGCAGCAACCCCGCAGGGCGACCCGGCCTGCGTGTGATCACGTGGGCTACGCACGCACACCTGTTCAGGGAGTGATTGGGTCTGAGTTAGCCCAGGTGCTTTTTGCACACACAACTCTCTGGTTTACTTCTGATTAAAGGCTATTTTTAAAAAGTTTCTCGGGTTTTCTGTGACTCCAAGCTACGGATGCCTTTCTCAGGTTCCCTCTGGTGGCCGCGAAGCCAGGGCCTCTGTCCGCCATCAGAGATCACAGGGTGTGGAGGTGAGCGTCAGGCCCGTGACAGAGGAGCACGGGCTGCAGGGCCTCGTCCTGCCTCTGCTCTGAGCTGCGTCAGGCTGGGAGGCCTCAGGTGCCACGGCCCTGGCTTGGGTCCCTGCCTCCACCTCCCTGGCACCTCCTCTCACTGTCACAAACACAGACTACGACGCTTTGCCCGCTGGCAGCTCCTCCGCGTGGCACTCTTGCGGCAGGGGAACCTTTAGAAGGAAGCACTCCCTGTAAGGCTGTGGGATGCCACTCCCGGGTTAATGTATTTCTCAAAGTATCACTGGCTAGTTCTTGCAAATGTAATTTTTTTTTAAAGTGAGGCCGCCTCACGCCCTTGGCCCCCTTTGTGTATAACTGGTCCCCTTTCTGTTTCTCTGGAAGGTTGTGGCCTGGCCAAGGGACCCCTCCCTAGAACCAGATGAGGCCACTCAGCTTTGGACTTCCAGCCTCCAAAAATAAATAATAAACTAAATAAATCCTGCTTTGGGCATTTTGTTATAGAAACAAAAAATGGTGGTAGAGGTAGGCTATTAGTCATTTTTCCAGCAGGGGTTTAAAATGCCCAAGACCCGAAAACTAAAGAAGGGGAAGTTTATTTGGCTCATGGTTCAGAGGGTTCTGCTCCAAGGCCAAAGCAGCCTGGCACAAGGGCCTGGCACGCTGCCCAGCCACAGCAGCCCAACAGCAGGGAGAGAAAGGAGGGGCTGGGGACGGGAAATATCCTTCCAGGTCACCTCCTCCAATCAGGATCCGTCTCCTAATTCAGCCATGAACTCACCAGTAGGTGAAGCCACTGCCTCCGTGATCCAATTACCTTCCAAAGTCCCCAACTCTGAGCAATGAGGCTCTTGGGGGACAGTTTAGATCCAAATCCTAGCAAGTGGCGTTAAAAGTAGGGATGTCAGATTGAACAAATAAAAATGCAGGGCATCTAATAAAAATTAAATTACAGATAAATCACCACCACAGATAATTAATTTTTAAGACAGGGTCTCACTCTATAGCCCAGGCTGGTCCTGAACTCAATGGTATAAAGCCAGGCATTAGGAACAATGTGATTGGCAAAATCTTGCATTGTAGTTGGAGTGGGCACCCCAGTTCCTGGGCGGTGGACTGAGACCTATCCACGGCCTTGGAAGGACTGGGTCATAGGGACAGATGAGCCGGAGTAGAAAGTAAGGGGTGAGGGAAGCCCCGCCTCCTACCAGCATGCTCCTATGAGTTCCTAATGTCGCTGCTGATCTGAAAAGGAGGCGGAGCTTCTCTCCCCTGGTCCTTGGGAGAATGGTCTTCAACTAAACCCGTTCCTGGTGTCAAAAAGGTTGGGGACCCCTGAGTTAGAGGCAGAGCATAATATGGGTTGGATCTAAAAGGTGATTGGGTCATAGGGGCACTATGCTCGTCAGTGAATTCATCCTAACTCATCAACAGCTAAATGTGCTGTTAGGACACAGAGCCGAGCTGAAGGTGGGTCATGAGGGGCACGCCCTGGAAGGTGGATTCTTGTCCCCCGCTCTTCCCTTCTTCTTGCTTCCTGGCCACCATATGGTAAACACCTTTCCTCTGCCATGTCATCTTGCCCTGCATTTTCTACCTTGAAGCCACCCAGCTGTTGGCTGAACCCATCAAAATTATGAACCAAATAATGTTTGAAGCTGCAGGATTGAGATATTGTCTCTCACTGATGGGGAAGTGACTAAGACACAAATGATAAGAAAGTCACTAAATGGAATATGTATAATGCTTAGTTGTGATGGGTTCTATGGAGACGTCAGTCAGAGTACAGCAGGGAACCTGACTTCTAAAGGAGTGGCCAAGGTGAACCACATTTCACTGGGCAGGTTCAGGGTCATTAGGCTGGGTGAGTTGAGATGTCGCCAGATGAGGAACTCTCCCCACGCAAAGAACCCAGTAGCTTCAGAAAGCACACACCTGGGAATGGGCAAGGCCAAAGCTAAGGTCAGGTAGGCTGTGAGACCTTTGTGACCCCAGGGTGTGGTCTTATCTTGGGGCCTCAGATTGATCTTAAGCCAATGGACTGGTTTTATGCTAATCTGTACTAATCAGTAAAGGCCCAATCTGTATAGGAAAAGGAATATGCGTGGTCCATAGAAAGAAGTTCATGAAAGGTGATTATAATTGCAATCAATTGCTGCCCTCACCTGCCTCCTGCTCACAGGGGAGTTCCTGCTTTCTACCTCACTCTCTCCCTTGCACTTATGCCAATAAAGTCACTTTCTACTTCCCTGCTGCCCTCTTTGTTTGTGGTGTTCATTCTTTGACATTGGCAGAACGCAGGCCCTGGTTTTCAGCTCTTGGGTAACAGAGGGAGCACTCACTACAAAGGGGCGAAAGGAGGCAGAGGTCGTGAAGTGAGCCACCCCTCACACAAACGTCACACTAGAGCAGCTGGATGCATTTGAGGGACAACAAAGAAGTCACTGTGATTTACAAAGGACCTGTTGGTGCAGGCCTGTCATCCCAGCGCCCCGGAGGCAAGAAGATCACAAGTTCAAGTCTAGCTTGAGCGGTTTAGTGACTTAGCAAGATTTGTAGCTCAGGGCAAAAGTCCCAGTTTCAATCCCCAGGAACAGGTACACACACACAAACACACGCACACACCATGCGAGGGTGTGGTGTGGATCACTCATGGCTTTGCAGGCTGCTGTCAGAACTCTGCTTTTCATCTGAATGGAATGAGAGGGTTTGGAGCAAAGGTGTGGCATGGTCCACCATCTGTTACAAAAGTCAGCTCTGGCCAATATTCTGAGGTTAGATTCAGGTGGTGGACGAAGGTCAAGCAGGGACACCTGAATGAATCCAGGGAGACTGGAGTAACTAGGTGAGAGAAGAGGGCACTGGACTGTTGTGTTTGGCTGCCCTGAACAGATTAGGAAACACCCAGCAGATAGGTAAAGCAGATTCTGGGTGTGTCTGTGGATGATTGACATGTGGGCCAGCAAACTGAAGGAAGAAGACCACCGGGAAGTGGAGGGCTCCAACCAATAGACTTGTAACCCGGAGGGACTAAAAAGGGAAAGATGAAGGAAGCGCTCCAGTGTTTGCCATCACTTTCTGATGCCTGTCTCCAGTTTCTTTACGCTTCCGACACCCATTGGCACAGGTGACCCTACAATCAGCTCCAGACCTTTGGCCTTGACCCGGTGCTGCAACCTTGATCCAGTTCCAGCAGCCAGTGCCCCTCAGGCTCTCCCATGGGCACTCTCCTTTCTCTGATCTAGCAGGTGGCAAATTCTGTAAGCCAACCTCGTAAATCCCCTCACATAACTTTCATATATATTTTCTGTTGATTCCATATTTCTAGAGAATGCTAACCAACACCAAGCACGTTGGATGACCGCCGTGGTGAGAAGAGGTCAGATTCTGTGCATCCAGTAAGGCCAACAGAATTTCCTGGTGTCAAATGTGAGAGACAGAAATACAGAATGGCCCCAAGGACTTGGGCTTGAGCCCCAGAAGGGTGGCTGTGACAGTAACCATGATGGGGAAGACGCAGCGAGAGCAAGTTTAAAGAAAAGAATTAAAACCTCAATTTTGAAACTGTTGGCTGAATCTCTTTAACATTCACAGGGAGAGGTTGAATAAGCAACAAAGCTATACGTACGTGGTGAGATTTTAGGGTTCTTTCTCTTCCCTTTCTCCTCTTCTAATTTTCTTCTTCTTTTGAATGTTTCAAAAACTTAAAAGCATCAGTGAGTTTGGCTTTTATAATAGAAAGGAAGCTATATTTGATTGAAAACTAATGATGACATGTGCGTAGTGAACCAAGAGGGCAGATGGCTGAATAGTGGGTTTTTCTTTCCAACCTGCTTGTGTTCAGAACTGGAAATGTAAATCAATTCAACAAGCATGTTCTCTGGTCCTACCCTAGGCAGGTGACCGCTGATCTGGATGAACAAATATGGTCCCTGTTGTGAAGGGCGTGGCTGTTTTGGATGAGTGTCCCTGAAGATCCATGTGCTAAAGATTAGTCCTCAGAGTGGCTTTTTTGGAAGATGATAGAAACTTTAGGAGATGGAACCTTGTGGGAGATCCTTGGGTCTCTAGGTCATTGAGATCCTTTGGTCACTGGGTCATTGCAATCCTTGGGTCATTGGTTCATTGAGACCCTTGGGTCATTGGGAGCGTACTCTTGAGGGAGACTGGGGTAGCCCAACCTTATTCTCTTCCTTTCTTTTCTTCCTGGCCATGAGATGGGCAACTTGGGGCACCACACATGTCCCTGCCATGGCCACCTGGTGTGCCACTGGAGCCCCAGTGTAGAGGCTCTGTCTCATATTGTACTAGAAACTCCAAAAACCTGTGAGTCAGAATCAACCTCTGCTCTTTATAATTGTTATGGTTTGGATCCGGAATGTTCCCCAAAAGCCTCACTCCTTTGGATGTAGTGAAGTATCTGTGGAACCATGTGCTGTTAAGAGGTGGGGCTTGGCTGGAAGGGGCGGGCCCCTGGGACAGGACCTGGAAGGAAGTGTCAGCTCCACCCTTCTCATTCGCTGGGCTTCCTGTCTGCCATGCCATGAGCTTTCTGCTGGTTCCACCTCCACCATGAGTTTCCCCCATTTCCAGCTGCCTATGCATGAACTGAGACCTTCTGAAACGGTGAACTGAAACAAATCTTTCCTTCCTTTAGCTGTGGATGTTGGGTATTCTGTCCCAGGAATGAAAAAGTGACTAAGACATTAATTATCTTCCATAAGCTGACTAATACAAAGCTTGAGGTTCAACAGACTCCTAAGTCATCGCTGTTATCCAGATCCAAACCTGGGGGGGGCGGAGAACACGAAGCACAGAGGGAGCCCCGGGATGCACAGAATCCTACACAACAAAATGCCCAGGATGTGCAGGCCACGTAGTGACCCTGGAGTCACGCGGAGTGCGATTTTAATACAAGACGGAAGCACAGGCAGGGTGGTCAGGTCTGTCTTTACTGAAACACGACACATGGGACAGAGGAAGTGAGGGACAGCTCTGAGCGCAGGGGAAGCCCCCTGCCCCTAATGCACCCTCAGGCCTAGGTGAGCCAGGGTTCTGGGCCATATCTGGGGAAAGGGGTGTGGGACAGCTGACCCTCCCCCCCCCCAAACATCCAGTGCCCATCTCCCCACAGCAATGTGGCCTCAGGCTGTGGGCGGTGCCCCACCACTGCAGGGGGGGGGGGGCAGGTGTGCGGGACGTGTCTGCCTGCAGCCAAGGTCCCTCAGCTCCTCCTGACATTCAACAAGGAGATGCGGGCGAGAGGCACATGGTGGTGCAGTTTACAGCGGACCTGGAAGGCAGAAAGAGCCAGGTGCTATGCCCAGCCCACTGGGCCAAGTTCACCGTGGGCCAAGGACAAGAAGGGATGTTGGGCGAGAACATCAACAACATTTGCAGAGCCCCACCCCCATCATTGTCATTCAAACCCATAGAAACCTTCTAAGGCAGGTGTTATTAACCTCAGGAATGAAGGTCATTGGGAAGACCGTACCAAGGTCAGAGTTGGGGACCAGAAGGCCCACCCAGGCCTGTGCATCTCTAGCCCTCCCTGTGTGTCTGGTCTCAGCCCCGCAGCCTCAGACGCCGGACTTTACACCGCCTGGTCCTGCACACCGGCTGCCTCAACGGCCCCTGGCCTTCCTGGGCCCTTACATGCTGCTCAGTTTGGGGGCTCAGATGTGTCACCCCACCCTGGCTTCCCATGCTGCATCTGTTCCTACTCAGTGCTTTCGTTTTGGCACGCAGAGGACATTTGTCCCTTGGTTTGGAGGCTCCTATCCAACCTCTGTGCTGTGCTGGGGGAGCTCCTCATTGGGGGAATCCTGACGATCCTACCTGCCGTCCAGAGGACTCAAGGACCCAGAAAGTCCCTCTTCCTGTCCCCTGGAAGTGATCTGTGGACGTAAGAACTTGCTTAGCCAATTGGAAACAAGTGACCAAAGGACAAGAAGGCTGAGAGAATGTCCTTGATTCCTTGACGCGGCAGCGTCCAAAAGTGACCACTGTCAGCAGGGTGACAGTGTCCCAGCCAGAATTCCTCCTGCCTATTTTTGAAGCCTTAACCTATGGTGTTCCTTTG
This sequence comes from Ctenodactylus gundi, assembly GCA_004027205.1. Taxonomy (NCBI): domain Eukaryota; kingdom Metazoa; phylum Chordata; class Mammalia; order Rodentia; family Ctenodactylidae; genus Ctenodactylus; species Ctenodactylus gundi. The sequence goes on along the minus strand of PVKB01004928.1, from coordinate 74,556 downwards.
ATTCTTTGTACTAAAACCCTGTCAAAAAAAAAAATCCCTCTTTTTTACTTCAGCAGAGGGTGGCTGCCTTTCAACAAAGGTTCCTACTTGCAGTGACCATCTCCTATAATCTCACCGCTTAGGCACAGCTGTCATTAACATATAAATCCCCTTGTTTAGTCAACCTCTCACCGTGTGTTTCTTCCTTGGAGACAGACTACTACGGACTGGACCCTCTGAATCCATGAGTCAAATGAACTTCTTTCAGTTTCAAATATCAGACATTTGTCCCAGGAATGGGAAAGTGGATAATACCGAAGTGCCTTGAGAGTCTACAGAGAAATTCTCTGAAGAATAAAGTAGAGAAGAGAGAGGAGGAGGAAGAGAAGGAAAAGGAGCGAGAAAGAAGGAGAGAGGCTCATGATCGTGTCTGAGCTTCTGGATCCAGCCATCACCCCAGCTGCTTGAGCCACGGGCTGGCTCTCCTTTTCCCTTTTCTGTGTAACCTACTGGGACTCGGGTTTCTGCCCCTTGCAACCGGGAGTCCTGGTTTTCTGGCCATCGGTGTCTTTGAATTTCTCCTCAAAGGCTAGAAGGCCTGTGCTTCCTAGGAGTGGAAGAAACTGGGGCTACAGGGAGGAATCTACTTAGGTTAGTGGGAAGAGGGATAGGGCTGGAGGAATGGCACAGCCGTCAGAGCACTTGAGGGCAAGGCCCTGAGTTCGATTCTCCAGCATCACATAAGCGGAGCGTGGGAGCACATGCCTATACTCTCAGCAATTGGGAGGCTGGAGCAGGAGGATTGCTGTGAGCTCAAGGCCAGCATGGGCTACGTAGTGAGTTCAAGACCATCCTGGAAGGCAGAACAAGAGCCTACCTCAAAAAGGGAGGATAAGAAAAGAAATAGAAGAAGAAGAAGAAGGAGAAGGCAGGCAGGGTTCCTGAAACTTAGCTCCTGACGCTTCTGGAGAAACGTGGCCCCGTCCAGGCAAGGGTTGCTCTAGGTCGTTCTGCAGCTCCCTCTGCTTCTCTGTCTCCCAGACTCCCACTCACCTGCCGAACCAACCTCTCCGCCGCTGTGGGCTCTGTGAGATCGTCCAGGGAGGCCACGCTCAGCCGCACCAGGAGGAAGCCGCCCTCTCTGCCTGCAGGTTGGGAACAGGATGTTGAAGGAAAAGAGAACGAGGTCAAGTGAGGAATCAAGCCGTGCCTCGCTGCTCAGGGCCCCCTCCAAGCGGGGCACCCGCCCGTGGGCTGTGTCTGTGCTCGCCTCGGGGCTCACGTTTGCTTGCTACAAAGAGAAGGCAGGAGGGTGTCCTCTCTGGGATGATGACACCCACCACATGTCGTCGTCCCCCCCCCGCCCCCCCATCACAGTGGAAAACATGATGGCTTGAAGAAGCCGTGGCCCAGGGGGCCCAGCTGGGCTGTGCGACTGGCCGACCTCGGTGCTGATTTTACCAGCATGTACAGTCAGCAAGCACTGTGGGGTCAGACAGGCGTCACCCAGATCTGAGGGAGGGTTGGGAAGCCGGGCACAGAGGACAGCGAGCGTGCAGAAGTGTGGGAATAAAGCCAAGGGTGCTGTGAGGACCCCGGAAGCTGGAGAGGCCAGGAATGAGGGCTGTCCGCCAAGAAAAGCTTCCGGCCATGGGCAAAGCCAGCCCAAGGGAGAGGCCGTGCAGGCTGCAACCATTGAAGCTCTAGGGGTGGGCCGGACGCTGGACATAGAGTTACAGGACTCAGTGCTTGCTCTGAAAAGATTATTTGCTATGATAAAATGTTAAGTTCAATAACACACCTTCTTATTCTTTCTTCCTTTCTTTCCTTTTGTCTCATGGTCCTGGATGTTGACTTCAGAGCCTTTCACACTGAGCTAACCCCCTAGCCTCTACTTTATTTTCAGTTTTGAGACAGTGTCTCACTGAGTTGTTAAATTGCCAGACTGTGCTCAAACTCGCTGTCCTCCTCCCAGCATCCTGGGATCAGAGGCCTGAGCCTGAGCCCTGGGCCCAGCAGACACGCGCGTAGGTGGGATCGCACGTGAAAGCTCCTTTTTCTACCACGCTCAGATATATACGTACCACTTATATGTAGGTATCCTTCTGAGTGCAAAGTCATGTATCATATAATCAACAAATAATAAAGTATTTTTAAATAAAAAATCCTGTTAATAAATCGAGCTTTTAAAAAGAAAGTGAAAGGATAAGACCAAGCTTTGGAATCGTCCAGGCTCCCGTCCGACTGACACCGCCTCTTTCTGGGAGCCTTTGGTTACCATGCTTACATCCGCTTCCTGGCCAGTCTGACGGGGCGAGGACACCTCCCCTAAGAATGCTTGGAGGGTCAACTAGCAAAGCTGTGGGGACCTCAGAGTCCAACACCTAGCGGCGGAAATAACTGACCGGTCGCGCTATGATTTTCTATCATCTTTGCCTGGAACACAAAAGACCTTGCTGAGGCGATCGTGGGGCGAGCTGAGGACAAGCAGGAGTGAAGGGCAAGGGTGGGGTGGGCGGAGGTGGAGCAGGAGCCTCAGGCTGGCCAGGAGCAGGCCAGAGCCTCATCGGACGACAGGGTCCTCTTCTGACAAGCATTTGCTGCCTCGGAGCGGCAGCTGGAAATGCCTCGGCCTTCAGCTGGACTAGTCTAGGTCACCGTCTGTGGCCCAGTCCCCAGCAAGCCCGCCCAGCGACGGCCCAGCTGCCCCAGAGGAGCAACGTGCTGTCCCCCCCATGGCCACGCTGGGTTAGAAGCTTCCAAAGCTTGAGGGCCACAGTGTGTGTGTGTGTTTGCATGTGTTTGTGTGCGTGTGCATGTGTGTGTGTTTTGCCTTAAGTAGAGTAACACTATTTGCCCAGACTGGGATTGAACTCCTGATCCTCCAGCCTCAGCCTCCCGAGTTGCTGGGTTAAGAGGTGAGCACAGGGCTGGAGGAACGGCTCAGCGGTTAAGCCCTAAGTCAAGTGCTAAGAACCAGAGTTCGATTTCCCAGGACCACATAAACCAGGTGTGGTGGCACAGGTCTGTAACCCCAGCACTCAGGAGGCTGAGGCAGGAGGATTGCCATGGGTCCAAGGCCAGCCTGGGCTCCTTAGTGAGTTCAGGACCAGCCTGGGCTGCAGAGCGAGACTCTGACTCAAAAACAAAAAAAAAACGCCACCCACAAAAAAAGAGGTGAACATAATCTGCCCAGTGCCATGTTTTCTATTTTTGTTGTTGTTTTGAGACAGGCTGTCACTCTGCAGCCCAGGCTGGTCCTGAACTCACTATGGAGCCCAGGCTAGCCTTGGACTCACAGCAATCCTCTTGCCTCAGCCTCCCGAGGGCTGGGATTACAGGTGTGCACCACCACATCTGTCTTATGTGGTGGTGGGGAGTCGAACTCGGGTACTTAGAGCCTGCTTAGAGCTTGCTAGGCAAGCGCTTTAACCGCTGAGCCATTCCTCCAATCCTGGTGCCGTGTCTTCTAAATAAAACTGGGGCCTCGCCTAGTGCACAGGTGTCACTCAGCAGTCGGTTGCACAGACGGGCCGAGGTGAACGGGGCTTCCGAGCTCTCCCGAGGCAACCTCCTTCAGCTACACGTAGAGAAACTGAGGCCCGGGGAGGAAGAAAAACTAGTCCCAGATCACTCAGGTTGGCGAGGGCAGAGCCAGATCTCAAACCCAGACTCCCAGACTGCCCCCTGCCCTTCTCTACATGCCACCCTCACTCTGCATATTCGCCGTGGCAGGTGGCTCCAACCTTTGGACACTGGGGACCTATTCTGAGTGAAACAATTCTTGCACACTAGCTCTAGCTCCCCGCCTCGGCTCCACCTCAGCTCACCGGGCATCAGATTCTCATACGGAGGCTCAACCTGGATCCCTCCCATGTGCAGTCCACAGCAGGGTTCACACTCCTGTGACCATCGAATGCTGCCACTGATCTGACAGGAGGTGGAGCTCAGGCGGTCATGTGAGTGACGGGGAGCAGCTGTAGATATAGACACCTGCCACTCACCTGCTGCTGTGTGGTCTAGTTACTATACTAACAGGACACGGATCAGCCGTGGCCCTGGTGTTGGGGATCACACAAAGAGGCTCCCTCAGAGAGAGGGCTCAGCACAGCCCCTTGCATCCTTTCTCCTCCCAACTCCTTAACCTTGCAGACATCTCAGAGACTCTGAACCCAAATCCCCAAAAGCCTCACGGGGAGGCAGTAGCCACTTGCCTGTGGTCTGCCTTGTTGAGACAGAGGTGGATGCAGCTGTCGGGGTCTCCGGTGTGGCTGTGGCCTTGGCTGAGGCGACACTTGTCGCTTGGCCAACCTTGGTGGTCATCAGAGGGACCGGAGAAGGAGCGCTCCTGCTGACGGGGACGACTCTTTGGGTAGTGGCATTCCCCGGAAGGGTGGAGGTCTTGGCAGTGGTGCCCTCTGAAGAGCAGTAGCCTGAGGGTGACGAGACGGCAGAGGCAGCCCCTGAGCACACGGTTGGCACAACCACTTCTGCTCCTGAGGCCACAGGGGAGCTCTGCTGAACGAGGGCTGAGGTATCCCTACCCACGGTCACCGAAGTCCCCGTGTGGGTAGGAGATGAGGCTGCGGGTGTTCTTGTTTCTGTGCTCTCGGGGCGTGTGGCCAGCAGGGTGGTGTCCGGGGCAGCTGACTCCGAGGCGCTGGCGGTGGGCAGCCTCTCAGCCGAGGCCGTGGGCCGTGTAGACAGAACTGATGTCTCCGTGCCTCCGGTGGGAATGTGACCTGTGTGTGAGGTCCTAGAGCCGGTGACAGCTGTTTCCGTGAGGAGCTCCCAGTGGGTGGCGCTGTAGTCCCCGCGGGCCGGAGTTGTGATGTCAGTAGCCAGGGCTTCTGAGGCAGAGCTGTCAGAGGAAGAGCTACTCTCTGAGGAGAGGCGCTTGGCCTCTGTGGAGACAAACTCCAGCACCAGGATGTCAACTGTCATCCTATTTATCTCTTCAGAGCTGTCCTCGGTCCAAAGGGGGTCAAAGATGGCTTTCGTGGGCATGCTGCGGGGGCCAGTCTCAGCTGCAGTCTGTCCAGTACGTGTGGGACTGTTGCTTGGGGCTGGAGTCTCCATGAATTTGGAAAGTGTTATTTTGGTTAGGGTCCTGGTCTCTGTGGCAAAGGAAGTGGTCTGGGGGTCCCGGGTCTCTGTGGCAGAGGAAGTGGTCTGCATATGCCTGGTCTCCGTAGATGGGAAAGTGGTCTGGGGGTCCCAGGACTCTGCAGCAGAAGTGGTCTGGGTGTCTAGAGCCGCTGTGGCAGAAAAAGTGGTCTGGGTCTCCCTGGTTTTCATGTCAGGAGAAGTGGTCTGGGAGTCTGGGGTCTCTGTGGTGGGAGAAGTCATCTGGGTGCCCCAGGACTCTATCATGTGGGGCCCGGCCTGGGTTTCAGAGGTCTCTGTTTCTGAAATGAGGCCAGCAGGGGTTGAACCCTTGGCGAAAGTCTCAGTGCCCAGCTTTTGAGTTTCCAAAGCATCACAGCCTGACGCTGTGGTCTCAGCAAGACTGGGGGTCCTGAAGGCTCCTTCTGAGCCCGTCCCGACCCCTTGAGTCACAGTGGGCACTTCGGTGCTGTCGGTTGTCACAGAAGGGAGCGGTCCCCTGGCGCTGGGCCCTGTGTTGGGTAAGACCAATTTAGTGAGTCCTGAGTCCCTGAGGATGCCTCCGTGTAAGGTCTCGCGTGTGCTGTGGGCACAGCTGAGGGATAGGGAGCTGTTACCCACTTGCAGCTATATAAATGAGGAAGAGGGAGGTAGCACGGAGACACCCGGTCTTGTGTGGCAGGGGTGCCGCCACGGTGCCCTGACTGTTGTCCTCTGAACCCCGATGAGCCACTTAAGCCAGCCAGTTCCAGGCACCTAGATGCTTATTTGCTTGGTTTGTGTTTTGAGACAGGGTCTCACTTCATAGCCCATGCCGGTCCTGAGCTCACTATGGAGCCCAGGCTGGCCTTAGAATTGACAATCCTGCCTCAGCCTCCCGAATGCTGGGATTACAGGAGTGCACCACTATGGCCAATTTATGCCGTGCTGGGGAATCGAACTCAGGGCGCTGTGCTTTCTGGGCAAGAGCTCTAACCTCTGCCATTCCTCCGGCCCCTGGTTTTTGCTCTGTAGCCGTCAAAGCAGTGGGCGTGGCCACAGCCCACTTTGCACTGTAAGCAAAGCAGAAGACCCAACCAAACCAAGAACTGTCAAGCGGGGACCAGGACTCTCAGAACTTTCTAGAAGTATCCTTGCCGATTTCTCATGGGCACTTTTCTGATTCAATAATGTTTCCCCATGAAATTTTTTTCTTAAAAATTCAGGGAAGACCTGTGTTTTGTCTTTAGAGTACGTGGGAAGACCCCTAGATTAAGTGTGGACCGCTGGCTGAAAGCCCAGGTGGTGGGCAGTGTCCCTCGGGCCACAGTGAGGGAAAAGCAGGTACCCACTACTGCCCAGGGAGCCCTGATTGAGGGCCTGGGAACTAGAGGGGGGAACCGCACACACAAAGACCAGGCCCTTTGCGCAGGCCGCAGGGAACCCAACATCCCAGAGTGAAGCTGGCAGCCCGTGACCAGTGCCTGGGGCTGTGGGAGTGCAGAGCCAGCCAGGGTGTGGGAGTGTGGGCCACGTACTGCCCAGGACGGCTTCCTGGCCTCCGGAAGGGGTCTCTGCTGCCTCCCAAGGGGGAGGGAAGGCTCACTGCATGAGGTACCCTGGAGCCTCTGGGAGAGTGTCATGGTTTAGATCTAGTGCTCCCCAAAAGTCCCACGTGCCTGGGAGGCGACTGGACCGTGGGGCACCCCACTCCTCAGCAGAGCCATCCGTGGCGGAGCTCAGGGATGAATGTGCTGGTGGGGAGCAGGACCTGGTGGAAGGGGGTCACTGGGGTGTGACCTAGAAGGGTGGATTCTTTTTTTTTTTTTTTTTTGAGACAGGGTCTTGCTCTGTAGCCCAGGCTGGTTCTGAACTCACTATGGAACCTACACCCGACTTATGTGGTGCTGGGGAATGGAACCCGGGGCCTTGGGCTCTAACTGCTGTGCCGTCCCCAGCCCAGAAGCCGCATTTTGAAGGAAACACAGGCTGACGGTAAACTTGGAGGAATCCGAGTCCTGTTAAGCGTCCTTCCTCAGCTGGAGGCAGGATGAGCCCCAGCCAACCTCTCTGCCCCTGTCTCGGCCCCCTCCTCCCTCACTCCCACCCCACTCACACTGCCACCGGCACAATGGGCCTGTCACCCCAGAACTCGGGGAGGCTGAGGCAGGAGGACGGCACATTCAAGCCCAGCCTAGGCGACTTCGTGTGATGTCATCTCAAAATCAAAAATAGAAAGGCAGGGGATGGAGCTCAGTGCGAAGGCCCTGGGCTCAATTTTCTGTACAAGAAAAAAAAAAAAAAAAAAGGAAGCCACGCTCAGAGACCCTCAGGATGACGACAGCTGGAGGGACCCACACTGTCACTTCCACACCCACAATCTTCCACCTACCCAGGCCCCAGCTTGCCCGAGCTCAGGGCAGCTGCAGCTCACAGCGGGAGCCCAGCCGGGTCGGGGAAGCCAGTCCCCCCCTGCCTACCTGCGGGGCCCGCGGGGACCAGCGCTTCCCAGCAGAGCAGTAGAAGCGGCACAGCCAGGCGGTGGACAGAGCCCATCCTCGCTGCCGGCGCCCTGCCAGCCACCTCCCCCACCACCGCTTCCTGCTTCCTCCACGGGGTGGGGTGAGCGGGGTGGCACCTGCCTAGGTACAACTGGGCGGCCTCCAGGACGCAGCCAGGTGACCGTAAAGGCGAAGGTGGGTGGAGAGCGGCCTGCTAGGAGCTCCCCTCCGCCTCCTCTCCTCAGTCTGATCTGAAGGCAGAGCTGTTTCTGTAGTGATGTCAATGTCCCCGCAGCCCGGCAGTGGGAAGGCCTTTGCCCGGAGCCTGGGCATAGTGCCCCAGGAGGCTATTATGAGGAGCAGAACCCAGGAACAGGAACGCTCTGATAAAATCTGATACGTAGCACCTCTGCCCAGCTGGAGCTCGCCACACCATGAGGCACGATCAGAAATAGAGGGGATGATTACCTTTTTAACATATTTCCAGTTAAATCTTCAAATCCTTTCCTTCAGTTTGAATACACTGATCCCATCCTGGGCCATTTTCTGAAGAGTTAAACCCCTGCTGGCCTCATTTCTTGAGACCGTCTGTATTTGTGCTACCATGGTGGCCTTGATGTCATGACTTGATTCAAAACATGGACCTTTGGGGCCCTGGAAGCAGTTAAAGCGCTTGCCTAGTGAGCACAAGGCCCTGGGTTTGACTCCCCAGCACCACATAAGCCAGTTGTGGTGCCACATACCAGTGATCCCAGCACTCAGGAGACTGAGGCAGGAAGATTGCCATGAGTTCAAGGCCAGCCTCCACCACAGAGTGAGTGAGACCCTGTCTCAAAAAAAGAAGCAGCAGAAACAGGATGAGTGTGCTCTGAGTGAAGGGGCTCTCCAGGAGGATCAGTAGAAATGTGTCTTTTACTCTAATAAACTTTTTAAAATTAGAGCATTGACCACTCCTTGCACTTATGTCATAGGTGCTCAATTCACAAGAGGGATCGGCCATCGCTCTAATCCGAGGCCACCAGGGCGGGTCCCCAGGGCGAGACAGGACTCAGATATGTCGCATCCTTCCCTCCTCAGAACCTGGTGGTGAGCGTCTGAACCCAAGCCAGGCCCGGGTCCGCCGCCAGGCCGCAGCCTCCGGGGTCGGAGGGGCGACGGGAATCCGCTGAGTCCCATGACCTAGGAGGAAGGACGTGGGATGGAGATGACTTGGGGACACTAGTGCGACTCGTCCGGTGCGGCCTGTGGATCCAGACAGCCCAGCGCAGGAGCGGGGTTATGGCCACACCCGGGGCACACTGGATGGCAACGCCCAGTTCTGCCTCTGGCTCTGTCTTTCACGGTAGCCCGGCCCGATGGCTACGTGACCTTGGACAAGTAAGTTACTTGCCCTTTCTGAGTTTCAGTTAACAAGAGTCCGGGGCTGTGTGCCAAGAGTGTGAGCCCAAGTCCCCACTTGGTAGCAGTCCGGCCCATTGTGAGACAGAACACACCCCAGGAGGCAAGCAGCTGGCAGCAGAGAAGCTTCATCTGTGTTTACAACCGCACCCCTTCACTCATGCCACCGCCTGAGATCCACCTCCTGCCGGATCAGCGGCGGCGCTGGATTCTTACAGGAGCACAAACTCTGCTGCGGGCTGCCCACGCAGCGACTGAGGTTACGCGCTCCTTATGGGAGTCTAAAGCCTGATGATCTGATGTGGAGCCCAGGCACTCACACGACCACAGTAGAAACAGAATGAAATGCGCTTGTATCATCAACTGACTACCGCCACCGTCGCCCTAGTGCACGAAGAAATCGTCTTCCGCGAAACTGGTCCCTGGTGCCAACGAGGGTGGGGGCCGCCTTAGTCCCCAACGGGGCCTCCACAGCGACCAGGGTCCTCCCAGACGAAAGCATGAGGTTCACGGGGAGAGGACAGAGGAGGAAGAATGTGGCCCTGCGGGTCCCCCTCCGCCCCGTCCCCACCCTGCAGGGGCTTCCTCATTCCAGGCCCAGGTGGGTCCCTGGGACCAGGACCCATCTACCCACAGGGACTCCCCTGGCTCGGTTTCCTCCCTTTTATCATCCACACGGTCAACAGAGCAGCTGAATTTCTTCTGGGCTGTCTGGGTCTGTGTTGGGGAATTTCCAAGCCTGAGCCGGTGGCTGCAGGGGCCAGGGTGGGGGTGGGGGACCATCACCAGCTTATCCAGAAGGTTCCTGGACCATTTCTTCAGCCAATCTCAGCTCTCCCTCTGATTGGCCTTGGGAAGCTGGTGTCACTCTATAATGAGCATGTGTGGAGCACTTATGGTATGCCAGTCGCAGTTCTAGACACTTGGGATGCAACTGCACTGAGAACCGGCCCCGCCCCCGTCCCGTCCCTGGAAAAATTGTCTGCCACCAAGCCACTGCTTGCTGCTGAACAAGGCCCAGACGGCTGGTCTGGAGGCCTCAGGGAGCCGTGGGTTCAAGGGACAATGAGAGGCAGCAAGACTAGAACCTGGGGAGGTAGGAGTCGGGGGTCGGAGTGCAGGTGCCAGGATGGTGGAGGACTTTGGGCCCCTTGGGAGCTTTTAATCTGCCCCAAACTAATTAATAGTTTAAAGCTCTTAATTTAGGCAAATGTGTTAGTGATGTAGGCCTGTAATTTCCTTACTCTGGGAGGCTGAGGCAGGAACGTCCCAGGTTCAACCCAGCCTGGAAAACTTAGCAAATTAGCAAGAGCTTTTCTCAGATTTTAAATATAAATAAATTTCTTAGAGGTCTAAGGATGTAGCTCAAAACAAAAGGCCTAGGTTCAATTCCTAGTACGGGGAAAGATACCAATCATTAATTGGCTTTGTTCATTTTTATACATTCCATGAAGTGTCCCCATGAGCTGCCCCGGGGCACTTGATTTATTCATTCATTTTCTTCATTTTGCAGCCCTGGGGGTGGAGCCCGGGCCCTTCACACTGAGCTACAGCCCCAGCTCATTTTTGGTTTTTGATTTGGAGGCAGGGTCTCACTAAGTCACCCAGGCCAGCCTTGAACTTGCAATCATCCTGCCTCAGCCTCCGAGAGCTCTGGGATTACGGGCCTGCTCCACCAGCCCAGCCAGGTTAGGGAGCAGGAAACATCAGGGAAACCTCTGTCCATTCGGTCGCTCACCTCGTTTATTGTGGTAAAACTTAGAGTACTTGCCAGTCTGTCTGTCTGTCCATCTTTCTTTTTTCTTCCTTTGAGCCAGGGTCTCGCTCTGTAGCCCAGGCTGGTCCCGAACTCACTATGGAGCCCAGGCTGGCCTCGGACTGTTGGCAATCTTCCTGCCTCAGCCTCCCGAGTGCTGGAATTACTGGTCTACACCACCACACCCAGTTTATGTGGAGCTGGGGAATCGAACTCAGGGCCTTGAGCTCGCTAGGCAAGTGCCCTAACCACTGTGCTATTCCTCCAGCCCCAAGTACTTGCCAGGCTCAAGTAGGCTGGAATGCAACAAATTTTTTTGAATTTAATGTTTTTTTCTTCACAGAACTGGGGACGAAGCCCAGCGCCCTGCATATGGAAAGGAAGCGTTTTACTTTACCTGCACCTCCAGACCTTTTTTTTAAATAATACATTTTAAAATTTTGTTTTTTATTTACATACTGCCTCCTTTCGCCTTCCCCAACCCCACTGCTTTCCCTTTCCACAGTGTCTGTCTTCATACTTCTTCCATGTCACTTACACTTTTTGTGGTTTGGTTTTTTCATATTAGAGAAACAATGTGATATTCAACTTTCTGGGTCTGATTCACCTCACTGAGCATAATGGTCTCAAGGTGCATCCATTTATCTACAAATGGCACAGATCTGTCATTCCTAATGGCAGAGTAACTCTCCATTGTGTATATGGACCGCATCTTCTTTATCCAGCCATCTGTACTCGGGCATCTTGGCTTCTTCCAAGATTTGGCTGTTATCACTTGGGCCGCTGTGAACATGGGTGTGCACGGAGCAGCATCGCATGATGACTTTGACTCTTCAGGGAAGACACTCAGAAGAGGTCTGGCAGGGTCAAATAGGATGTCAATGTTCAGTTTTCTGAGGAATCTCCACGCTGCTTTCCACAGTGGCTGGACCAGTTTGCATCCCACCAGCAGTGCAGGAGGAGGGCTCCTTTCCCCCATCGTCTCGCCAGCACTTGTTGTTTTCCAAGTTCCTCCTACCAGCCATCCTCACTGGCATTAGACAGAACCTCAGTGTTGTTTTAGTTTGCATTTCTCTGATGGCTAAAGATGTTGAAATTTTTTCCACGTATTTATTGACCATTTGGACTTCTTCTGAGAACTGTTTATTCATCTCAGATTCCCATTTTCTTTTTGGTTGGGTCCTTTATTTTGGAAGGTGTACTTTTTTTCCTGTTCTTTGTATATTCTTTCTTGATAATAGTCCTCCATCTGAGGAGCAGCTGGCAAATATTTTTTCCTATTCCATGTGAGTTTTTTCACTCTGTTGACTGTTTCCGTTGCTGTGCAGAAGCTTTATAATTTCATATAGTCCCATTTGTCAATGCTTGGTGTTATCTCTTATGATTTGGGTGTTTTATTGAGAAAGTCCTTGCCTACACCTGTGTCTTAGAGGGTTTTGCCTACTTTTTCTTCCAACAAGTTCAGTGTTTCCATTTTAATATCTAAATCTTTAATCCATTTGATCTGAATTTTGGTGCATGGTGAAAGTTGTGGGTCTAGTTTCATTCTTCTGCTTGTAGTCAGCCAGTCTTCCAAGCACATGTGTTAAAGAGGCTGCCTTTCCTCCAGTGTGTATTTTTGGCCCCTGTGTCAAAGATCAGATGGCTGACGGTCCTCAGGGATGTTTGGGCATCCTCAGTTCTATTCTGTCAAGCCACCTGTCTGCTCTGTGCCAACACCGCGCCTTTTCTATGACTGTTGCTGTGTAATATACTTTGATATCTGGCGTTGTGATGCCCTGTTTCATTTGTGTTGCTTAGGACTGTGGCTATCCTTGGCCTCTTGAGGTTCCATATAAATTTTCAGAACATTTTTTTCTAGTTCTGTAAAAAATGCTGCTCACCTCCATCCCTTTCTTAAATTTCTTTTTGAGACTGACTCTGGCTACGTTGCCCAGGCTGCCCTTGAACTCGAGATCTTCCTCTGTCAGCCTCCCCAAGGAGCTGGAGTTACAGGCCTGCACCCCAGCATGGTGAATCTTCACACGAGCAGCACCTGGTATATACCCACCTCTCAGCTCAGGATCAGAGTATTTCCAGCACCCAGCACACTCCTGGCGTCCCGGTGCCAATACCCACTCCCCAGGGCGACCACCATTTTTATCCCATGAGCTCTGCTTAGCTCTGAACATCCCATATGTGGGCGAGGCAGGTACACTTTCTGTCCCTGGCTTCTTCCCCTTCCCGGTACATCTGTGAGCCCCACCCACGCTCGTAGTGCCTTCTCCCTTCGGAGTGTTGGCATCATATTCCACTGTGTAAATATTCTACAATTTATTCATCTATCTTACCACCGATGGGCATCTGAGTTGTTTTAGTTGTTCACTATTTGAATAACGCCACAACAGATATTTTTGTACACGTCTTGCGTGTGTGTTCAGGACCCTGTGGAGTGACTGCTCCTCACCGGGTATGGGAGCTGGCAGACGGACGTGACACCAGGACAGGTGGCTCTCAGACACCAACACATCTTTGAAGGCCTCACGGGACTCACAGGGTAACCAGCCAGCTGCAGCAGGGGCAGCTGGACAATGTGTCACATGCATGTGTGTGGGCGAGCAGGCGTGTGTGTAGGTGTGTGCATGTTACTGAGGACTGAACCCAGGGCCTTTGCACTGAGCCACATCTCCTGCCTTCTTAATTTATTTTTAAATGTTGAGAAAGGGTCTCACTGAGTTAATAAGTTGCTCAGGCTGAGATCAGACTGAAGATCCTCCTGCCTCAGCCTCCCAGATAACACCATAATGGCTCTCTCATCATCCCTGGTTGACGTCCCCTTTCCCTGACTCCTGTCCCCAGGGAAAGGTTCCCAAACAAACTAAGCCGAGACCAATCCCTTAATCAAGAACCGTGTGCTCTGTGCCCGCAAGGCGCCTGCGCTATGATCATTTACCCAGAAACAGAGATCCGATTAGCCAAGGCCGAGCCAGGCTTGGGCGAGGGCCGTGGGCTGAGGCCGGCGTGGGCGAGGGGGACAGAGAGCAGAGCAGAGGTGGGCCCGGGGCTGAGACTGGACAGCCTAGGGGGGTCCGGAGGGAGGGGGCGGCGCAGGCCACGCCCCACGGACCCCGCCCCTCCTCCTGGAGACGGGCTAGGACACTCCAGAGACTTGGGAAGTCGCCTGCCCGGGGACCATCCCCAGCTGAGAGGGGACACCCCTCCGACCGACCAGGATTTCTCCCAGCCTAGTCACTGGGGACTCAGGGGGAGGGGACAGGGACAGTCGCAGCTGTTTTTCAATCAGGTTTGCCGGGACGGCCACCACCACGCAGAGAACACACCAGGAGCCGCGGGAATGTTCCGTGATCTGTTTTGTTTTGCTGTCCTGACATTATTAGTCTGCACTGGTGAAGCGTAATGATTACACTGAATTAGGGCACCGGGCACGGAGGTGCCACAGCTTGGTCTTGGTCTTCGGCTCTGGGGACTGAACCCACGGCCTCACCCTGAGCTACACCCCCAGCCCTTTTTCATTATTTATCTGAGATGGGGTCTCGCGGAGGCGCCGCGTCGCCCAGGCTGGGCAAAGCGATCCTCCTGCCTCAGCCCTCCGAAGCGCGGGGCCCACTGCAACGCGATCGTTGTTGCTTCCCTTCCCGTTTGGTGATCTGGGTGGCTGAATCCGTCACGTCAGAAACACCTCCGCCAGGCGGCTCAAGGTCGGCTCCGGATTCCCCTCACGGTGACGGAGAGCGGCCTGCCGGGCAGGGGGCGCTGCAGGAGGCGCTGCACCTGCGTTGGGGCGGGGCAAAGGCCTGTCCGATCCAGCCCCCTCCGCAGCCCGGCACCACGCCAATTGTTCCATGCAGCCCCCCACCCCCCGGGGGTACCGGAGCCGGTACCGCCAGCCCGGGCCGCAAGCCTGTAATCCCAGCGTTCCAAGAGACCGAGGCAGGAGGATCGCAAGTTCAAACTCAGCCTGGGCACCGGGGTACAGCGGTTTGGAAAGGCGAATGGAGTCATTTATTGGTCCCCAGGGAGCAGGGGGCCGAATCAGGACCCGCGGCCGCCTGAGTCCCAGGCCCGGCTCTGCCCTCTGCCAGCTTCTGTCTCTGCTAAATTGCTGGATTGCCCAGGCTGGGCTAGAACGAGCAATCCTCCTGCCTGGGCCTCCCAGAGCCCTCGAATTATATCTCTGTGTCCTGCTCAGCTGTTAGGAGCATTCTCTGCATTCTTAACGGGAGGCAGAAATAAAGCCAGAGGCAAGAATATCCCAAGATGCATGAAAATTGCGCTTGATCGTAGCCAACAGGCCGGGGAGCGAGAAGACGCATGAAAACTGAACCGAGATTCCAACCTGCAAGTCCTTAGGCAGGAGTCCTGGCACCCACCCCGGGGCCTCCGCCTGGCTCGGGTGGTCGCTCTTCCCCGCCCCGGTCCCCCCCCCCCCGGGAGCCCCAGGGCCCTCACCGTGTCCTGTACCCACTCCAGCTCGTTCCTGGGGGTTCCAGGCGGAGTCTCCAGCCTCAGCACCACGCGCAGCACCATCTTGACAGTGTGAGAAGCTGAGAGAAACCAGGGAAAGAGGGCGGTGCCCTGTCTCGCCCTCCAGCACGACCCACCCACCCACCCTCCCACAGTAACTGGGGTCCCAGCCCCGCTCTGCAGCCTTTCTGTCTCAAAAGCCCGTGGAACACCAATAGACACACGCCACGCAGGAGAAGGTGGGTGGCGTCGAGGAACTCAGCATCAGCACCCCGGTCTACCCCGATCCCCACCGCCCAAGGCTGCCCCTTTCCCTGCCAGGCCTGGGGCACGGGGCCTTGGGGAACAGAGCTGGGAGCAGCCGTAGGCACTCCTGGTCAGGAGTGGGCGGAAGGGTGGTTCTCAGAGACCTGAGTGCCCTCCAGTCCACACCGTGGCTGTGGCCTGCAGCAGCGGTCCCCAATCTTTTGGCACCAGGGACCAATTTCTTGGGAGTTAATTTTTGCATGGGCTCTGGGGGAGGGAACACGGTGGTGGCACTGGCTCCAGCTCAGATCGTCCGGCATTCGATCCTGATAAGGAGCACGCCACCCAGGTCCCTCGCTCCTGCAGTGCACAGTCGGGTTCCTGCTCCTGGGAGAAGCTAATGCCGCAGCTGCTGATCTGGCAGGAGGCGGAGCTCAGGCGGTACTGTGAGGATTGGGGAGCGGCTGTAAACGCAGAGATGCTTTGCGCCCCCCCCCCCACCTGCTACTCACCTCCTGCTTCGTGCCCCAGTGCCCAGTGGGTGGGGATCTACACTGGTTCACTGGCGGAGATTGGGGGCTCCAGGCCTAAAGTACAGACTAGAGGCCTGCCTCTCGGTCCAGTGCAGCTCACACATGGGTGGGTGGGTGGGGGGAGATGAGGAGGAAGCACTGAAGTTTACCGGGTGTGCACAGGGCGCTGTGGTCCGGGCAGCAGTCTGACACCACGCGGCAGAAGTCATCACAGAAGCAGCTTCCTCTGCGGCAGTGGTGATCCGCTCCAGGGCAGCAGAGGGGCTGGGGCTGGGAACAGCCGCCCATAGGAGGCTCAGCAGGGCGTGGGGGCGCAAGCTTTCCTCTCAGCACCTGAGACGCTGTACGAGAGGACCGCCAGCCTGAGCCCGGCCTGGGCCACTGACTGGAATCTCCTCTCAAAATAAACATTTTTCAAAAGGGCTGGGAATATCGCTCTGTGTGAAGGCCATGGGCTCCACCCTAGCATTCAAAAAATACACATATCCTGTCTATGGCCATACCACCCTGACCATGCCCGATCTCCTGGAAAAATTACATCTATTCAACAAGGAATGCTGGGACAGCTGGGTGTTCTCGTGCAAAGCAGTGACTTTGAGCCTGTGCCTCATACAGTATGCAAATGGAGATCAAAATATGCGGTGAATATTTACATTTTTAAAAGCTAGCACAGGGGGCTGGTAGCATACCTCCGCAGGTAAAGCACTTGCCTAGCAAGTGAAAGGCCCTGGGTTTGGCTCCCCAGCACCACATATAGCTGGCCGTGGTGGCGCCTGTAACTTCAGCGCTCGGGAGGCTGAGTTCGAGGCCAGCTTGGGCTGCATAGTGAATTCAGGATAGCCCAACTACAGAGCGAAACTCTGTCTCAACATAAATAAACACATGAATATAAACACATAAACACATAAATACGAATAAAAATAAAATAATTGAATAAAAATCATTACAGCAATAGACACATTGACATTAATTCCCACGAAAACACTCTCCCTCCAAGGGCTGGAGGAATGGCTCAGCAGTTAAAGCACTTGCCTAGCAAGCACAAGACCCTGGGTTAAGTTCCCCAGTACATAAGCCGGGCGTGGTGGCACAGGCCCCGTAATCCCAGCCCTCAGGAACTGAGGCAGGAGGATTGGTATAAGTCAAAGACCATCTCAAGGAAAGAAAAACTGACTGTGCTTGATGACTGCTACTGTTTATAAATTTTTTTAAATAAAAACCTCATCCCCTGTTCTCGCCACTTCTCTGGAAGTCCTCTTGAGTGTCTTTCTGCGGCGGCCACACACGTGGTGACCACTGCCGCAGCACCAATCCACAGAAGGGCAGCTCTTAACCCTGCGACTTCCGGCTCTTCCCCCAAAGTCAAAACGACCTTGAAGGTCAATGTATGAATCGACTCAGGACATGGGGCAGCCACAGCAGGGCCACTGATGACACTGCGGAGGAGAAGTATTCGAACTGCTTCAGAAAGGGGCCGGAAAGATGGGCGAACTGCGGTTGGAGTGGGGAGGACCATTTTGAGAGGGATTCCCTCCTTCCTCATGTCATGTTAATGATTTAAACATTTTTATTACACTTCATACAAAAATGAATTTAAAGTGGATCACAGATCTTCCTGTCTGAGCTAGATTATAAAACTTCCAAGAGGAATGGTCTTAAGAGGAGGAGGAATCCCATCTGACGCCAGAGACCTCCGTGGCCCCGCCTGCGTGTCGCCCCTATTCTCACCCCCAGCCTCTCCTCGTCACCTGCCCAGACACCGCCCACGACCGACCGACCGCACCATCTGCCCCAGACTCTGTTTGAGGATAAACCTCAGGGCTTTGCAGGGTCCCCAGGATCAACAGGCGCGGCCCCACGGGTGTTGTGGAAACAGAGGCCGCAGGTGTCTGGGGAAAGGGGAGCAGCGTGGGCCTGGCCTCCGAGACTGACCTGGTGTTCCGCTCAGGAGCCCCACGCAGGCTCCCTTTCCCTCCTCCTGCCTGCCTCTTCCCAAATGCTGGTCCCGCACCAGGCTGTCCCCAGACCACCGCGATCACGCAGGGAGCGTGTCACGGGGACCCCCCCCACACACACACACATTAGGGCTGTGGCTGGCTTGCGAGTCAGAAATCCCCGACCAACATCGCCTTTGATAGGAGGGGGGGTTGAGAGGGAAGGAGCGGTGCGGAAGGACGTCAAATCAGATCCTCTACACGGGCTGATGTCGCCGCGGTCCCCAGCCTCCTGGCACAGCAACTTAAGCACAGGCTCTGTTCCTCACCCTGGCCCCTGAGGCCTCCCACCCCGAAGCAGCATTCCCACTACTGGCACCAAGTTTCCCCTGAGCCCACGCGCAAAATCCCGGTCCCCGCACGGCACTGACTTCCGCCGCGTTTCCAGGTTTTTTTCCGGGAACCCGGGGTGGGGGGAGGGGGAGGATGAGTGTCCCGCTCTGCCTCAGAGCCGGCTGTGGACTTGTCGCCCTCTCTGTCCCCACCCTGCCGGCTGCCTCTGCACACACAAGCTCCCCGGGTGTGTCGCAGCCCTCCCCAGGCCGATCCCCGGGCTGAGCACCCAGAGACGCCTCCGAGCCGCCGTGATCCACCGTCTCTTTGCAGACATTCCCACAGATGGAGGCGTGATTAAGACGCCTGCGTGCTCCCCGCGAAGGTGGCCGGTCACACCACAAGCCGGAGATCAGGGCCCGGGTGCCTCTGCCCTGTGGCACAGCTGTCCGATGGCTGCTCACCTGTCTCCTGGTTTGAGGCTGCCGGGCCTGGTGACAGCAGCAGCAGCAGCAGGATGGGCCACATGCTGCAGGCTCTGGCGGACGCGGACCGAGGGATGGCGGCCCCGGCTCTCAGCACCCACCACTCCAGCAAGCTCAGCTGGTGCTGGCACCCAGGGAGAGGGCAACTGAGACCTCAGGGTCACTGGCAGAGGGCAGGGGCGTGGCAGCTTGTGCAGGGACACAGGTGTGCCAGCTGCTCAGAATAGCTCACCCAACTAGGGTGACTCTCCAGGGGACCCACGCCCTGGGAAGAGGCAGCGGAGCCGGAGGACAGAGCTGCTGGCAGATCCTGAGACCAGGGTCCCCGAAGGGCTCGCCACAGCTCCCATGGGTCGAGTGAGGAAACGGCCTGGCCTCCCACCTCCTGCTCCAGGAAGGACTCCTTCCTTTTTTTTTTTTTT
>PVKB01004928.1:0-55320 GCA_004027205.1 Ctenodactylus gundi | reverse complement strand
TCCTAGAAGGCCCGTCAGCCGTGAGAACGAGCTAGAAGAGCACGTCACAGATACATCTGCTTTCCTATAAATGACTCAAATTGTTCCTTCTTCAGGGCCGAGGACTACTCCATTGCCTCGTTTCTCGTGACATTGACAGTTTTAAGAAGTATTGGCTAAGTGTTTTGTGCGCCAACTTTTCAAACTGGGCTTGTCTTACATTTTTGGTATGATGAGACTGGGCTTCTGGGTTTTTCTAGAGGCTGGGTGGGCTCAGTGAGGCTCTCGTCTCCATTTTTATAATCATTTATGTATATCAGTATGTACTTGTGTAAATTTGACATATAGTTTTCTCCCTTTTTTCACATAATAATTGTGACAAGATGTTTCCCATGTGATTTCCACGGTCGTTTTTCCTCCTCAGCCTCTTATCTTCATTGTCTTACCTCAGACTGTGCATGTAACTGCAGATACTTGGCTGTGCGGAAGAGGGCCGCAGCGGGTCTGTCTGTGGGATGAGTGGGTGAGTGGGTGGACAGCCGGATGGGCAGTCAAATGGGTGGGTGATCTGAATGGATGCTGGGGTCTGCATGGGGACAGGATTTTTTGGCTGTAAACAAACGCTTGGGTCCTGTGCATCGCTGGACTCCAGGTCTGAGTGGGGCCCAGGCCATCGCTCCCGTGCCGACTTTCTTGGTTCTTCCCACACACAGAGCTTGGCTTTCTGTGTATGACCTTGGCCTACAGGCGGCCAGTCCCTCACTCCTCCCCGGCCAGGGTGGCCCAACATTTCCAGACTGGACACTGCCGGCCTTGGTTGTTGGCCAACCAATGGTGACAACCTGACCACCGGCGATGCCTTTCTCCCTTAATCCCTGGCGCATCTGCCGGCTCTCCCAACCTATCTGCTATGTCCTCTTCCACACAACCCCTGACCCCTGCCAGCTGAACAGCCCCTGCCCCTCCTCTGGGGTCCCCGCATGTGACAGCACTGTTCACCCTGTAACAGGGGTCTCACGCTTGGACCTGCTACCCGGGACAGAGTCACGGGGGCAACGGATTTCAACTCCAAATTCTCCTGCTGCTTACTGCATTTTTGGTTCTCCAGGGTCCCTGGCCTAACAGCTGCCTCCCCCACAGGCCTGGATGTTGCTGTGACCTCCCAGCCCCCAGCAATCGACACATGGCGTCAGGGTGCTGACGTAAAAGCCTTCCCCAGAGCCCTGCAGGCGTGAGCAGGCCAGGACAGAAACAGCTGGAATTTCTCAAATGCCAATATCCCCTGGCAGTCACATATTTTCCATGGGCCTTTCGGTTGCCCGGTAACCATCATTTTAACGGTTGCACCTGTTTCGAGATAATCTCCAATATCTGGTTTTACACCCACAGTGCCGCAGTCACATCTCCTCATGCAAGGTTCTGCGTTTCCCTGCGGGCACAGCCCCGGCTCTGTGTGCAGAGCTGGGAACTGCAGCGGGTCTGTCTGTGGGATGAGTGGGTGAGTGGGTGGACAGCCGGATGGGCAGTCAAATGGGTGGGTGATCTGAATGGATGGATGCTGGGCTGGCACTGTGACCACTAATATTTTACACTTTGTGTGTGTGTGTGTGTGTGTGTGTGTGTGTGTGTGTGTGTGTGTGTGTTGTGCTGAGGATGGAACCCAGGGCCTTTGCACTGAGCTACATCCCTAGCCCAATTTTTTAATTTTGAGTTTTTGAGAGTGTCTTGCTCTATAGTTTTAAGTTTGAAACAGGGTCTTGCTAAGTTGCCCAAGCTGAGCCTGAACTTGCAATCCTCCTGCCTCAGTCTCCCAGACTTCTGGGATGTTAGGCCTGTGCCACCAAGGCCTGGCTCTACCAGTGATAATTTTTCCTGTTGAATGTTTTTTTTTTTCACTCTAGGCCTATAAAGATCTGATAATCTAAGTTAAATATCGAGACCTTGCTGGAAACCAAGCTTTGGCTTTGTACAAACCACACGTTCTTATAACAACAAACAAAAGGCCTTCACACAAAATGGAAACATTCAAGTTGGGCTACCTCCTCTCGGCTTAAACTGTAGAAATGAGGCATTAAAATTCCTGTCACGTACCTCCCATGTGAGTCCCTGGCAGAGACAGGCTGGCGATAATTCACAATGACGTGAGCGGAGGACACTGGGAACATACGTCCCCTGATAACGACCACTGGACAAAACACAGCAAAAGCGTTCGCATAGGAAGCAGCGGAGGGAGGAGGAGGAGGGAGGGAGGACATGTTGGTCGTGATTGAGGAACAATAACCCCTGCTGAGGTGTGGCAGCAGTGAAGAAAGACATAAGAGAGGCGGAGCTGGGAGGGGTCGGGACATGACTGTCCCTTAGCCATACCTATGCCTGATCGTTCCTGTCCCTCCACAAGGCAGGAGGGGACAACGTGGTGAGTACACGCAGTGTCCCCAGCAGCCCTCACTGCCGCCTCCCAGCTCCCGAAAGTCTTGTCTACCCAGACGGAAAGGTGGCCGCTCTGAGAACATGTGGGACCTCTGAGGAGGTGGCATCCACAGAGTTTGCCCCTAGAATTCCCACAGCTGGGGGAGGTGGCACAGCCCTGTTATATCCCAGCACTGTGGGAGGCTGAGGCAGGTGGATCCTAAGTTTGAGCCCAGCTTGGGCAACTTGCCAGCTTAGTGAGATTCCCCCCCCCCCCCCATTTTAGTGAGATCTTGCCTCAAAATAAAAATTAGCTCACCGTGAAGGCCCTGGGCTTGATCTCCAATGCCCCACCCAAGAAAAGAATTCCCAGATTCCTGATCGGGGTAAATGTAGGGACACATTAGACAAGCCATGTAGCCAGACTGGAGATCATAGGGTCAGTTGCTTCCTACTCAGGAGTGTTCTAGTCGGACATTTTTTTTCAGCACTGGGACTGATCCAAGGCCTTTCCACTGAGCTACAGCCCTTACCCTTTTCTTTATGTTTTTCTTTGAGACAAGGTCTGGCTAAATCACTAAGTTACCCAGGCTGGACTTAAACTTATGATCCTCCTGCCGCAACTGCCCAAAGGTCCAGGGTGAGAACTGCACCACCAGGCCTGGCTCACTCAGTCTCCTTGGGAGAGAAGTCAGGCTTGCGAGCTGAGGTTGCTGGGAGGTTTCTGTGCTGTAACTCCTGTGTTCTCAGCTGTCTGCACACACAGAGCTTGGCTTTCTGTGTATGAGCCTGGCTTAGGGATAGCTACTCTCTTCCAGGCCATAGTCACCTGAATAGCCTTAGCAACCTACCCTGGCAAAATGCTTTTTGCACCAGCAGTTGGCCAGCTAATGATGGCAACCCCGAGGCCTGTGAGGACGTCTCCCTAACCCACAGCCCCCCTGACCCCCATGAGGGTGTCTCCCTAACCCACAGCCCCCAGACCCCAGTGAGGACGTCTCCCTAACCCACAGCCCACCTCTTGCTTTGTCCTCTTCTGCCCGACACCTGACCCACACACCAGCTGAACAGCTCCATCCCAGACCCTCAGGCTGGCTAATCTACCTGCACCAGATAAAGGCCCTGTCCACACCACGATCCAGGCCTCGTGCCTGGACCTGCTGCCCAGGTGTCAGCTCACAGGGGTAAGGAACCTGCACTTCAAATCATCTTGCTGCTGTCCATACTTGGGTGTTGCTTGGGTCCTTCCTTGATCTGACAGTTACAAGCAGAGGAAAGTCACTGCGAAGACCCACGTGGCCCAGAGGAAAACTAAGCCAGTCCCCACTTCCCCTTGGTGGCACCCCACTGGTTATGTATGGTGTATGGTTCAGGGCGGCCGCCAGGCGGAGCCCGCCGGCCACCAGCGCAGGTTCCTCCTGCTTCCCTAGGAAGAGCAGAGTGGCTGCGGGGGTTAGGGGGGTTGGGGGGGAGGCGGAAGAGGCTCTCTGGTTTCTGCAGAGGGAGGGGCTGCTGAGCTGTGGGTGGTTAAGGACGCTTGGGACGATTCCTGCTGGAGAATTCTCAGGCAAGGACCCTGCAATGATCACGTCCCCCTTCTACCTGCCTCCGGGAGAACGGGCTGTTCTTTCCATTCCAGTGACCTCCCGGAAATCCCCTCCTCCCCGCCAATGCCTGTCCCTACCCTATTAGGGAACCGAACGCGGGACAAGGTCACGTGAGAGGTGTCCCAACAGCACCTGCGGACAGCGCCCAGAGCAGGGGAAGGAGCCCCGTGAGCTGGTCAGGGTGAGAAAGATCAAGGCGGATTTGGGGAGTGACAGGAGTGACTGCGCAGGGAAGGGCCTTTAGCGAGTACCCGAGTTCGATTCCCCAACACCACATAAGCTGGGCGTGATGGTGCGTTCCAGTAATCCCAGCACTAGGAAGGCTGAGACAGGATTGCTCTGAGTCCAAGGCCAGCCTGGGCTCCACAGTGAGTTCAGGACTTTTACCTCAGTAAAGGCCCATTGCCACGAACCCCTGCCAAAATACTCGCCCTTGTCTGGAACACACGTCCCCCATCGTGCTAGCCACATTCTGAAGCAGGGTTTTTTGTATTGTTTTGTGATACTGCAGATCAGGCCCAGGGCTTTCATACTGAGCTACATCTCCAGTCCACTCTTTACTTTTTATTTTGACACAGGGTCCTGCAAAGTCACAATGCCCAGACTAGGCTCAAACTCATGGTCCTCCTGCATCAGCAGAGTGCTGGGCTTCCAGGCCTGAGATACTGGGCCAGCTTGAACTGGTTCTTGAAAAGTCCTTTTCTGAGTGTCTCTGTAAGGCGTGGTCACAAACACAGTGCATACTGCTGCCCAGGGCCGTCCCACAGAAAGGCAGCTGGTAACACGGCAGCGGGTCCTCACCCACTTGACTTCCGGGCGCTGGCACTGTGTCATTTCCAGCTCTTCCCCAAAGTCAGAATGACCACAAAGGTTGTTTTGAATCAATTCAGGATATCCAGATAGCCAGGACAACCAAACAAAGACACTCAGGAAAGAGGACTTCCGGAACTGGCCGGAGGATGGGGTGAGAGATGCTACTGCTTGATTAAGATGCCATGACCCCTGACTCAGACAGGAAGTCAGAGAGAGCTACGTGTTCAAACCCAGGTGACGGAGGGACAGGCTGGGAGACGCACTCATGCTGGTTTCGGACACACTAGCCAGAGATGACACAGGGCCACGGACAGTCACACGGGAAACACACTGCTGGAAGCCACATTCTGAATTCTCAGTACTGGGACCTCACAGTGAATGAAGGCAGGCGAGCAACAGGGTGGACTTCGTTTGCTTAGTTTATTAAAGATGACAGTGAGCCATTAGGCAGAGTGCAACCTGCAGCGAGGGGAGACCCAGTCATAAGCACGTGTGTCCACAGAACGGCTGCAGTCAGACTCTCTTTCCTTCATGTTAATGCAACACCGGGAGCTCCAACGCTTGGGCAGGGGAGTCAGACCCGCCTCATGTAAGTGGAAGGCGGGCCTTCCGCTCTTCCGCAGTGCCTGACTCGTCTCCACCTCGTGAGCAGACTTCATTTTCCCTTTATGAACAAACGAGAATGCTTCCTCCCTCCATCTCACGCCCATGCCTCGGCCCCCAGCAGCAGGGGTGACCTGGGTGCTGCTAGGCTGCAAAGTGCTTCCAGGACACCCCCTCTGCCCTCTCTCCTACTCTCAAGTAAATAAATTAAAGGGTATTTGGCCACCAGTGATGGTGGAGTCAGGGTCCCTAGGACACAGGCGGACTGAGGGGATGCGATAGGCAAGACCTGAGGATCACGGCCACGTGAGATGAGTTCCACATGGCTGCTGCCTCGACATGAAAGCCACATCAACGAGAGCCTCTGCTCCAGTGTAGCGACCGGCTAAGTGCTGGGGTGGAAGTCGAAACCAAAATGCAAGTGGAATTCACCACTTTTACAAACCCCTGAGTTGAATCCGGGGCCTGACCTGCAGAAGGAGGTTCACGGGTTGGGGGTCCTTCCCGAGGCTGCCTGAAGGGCAGGAGGGCTTCCAGTCAGTCCTTCAAAATGGCGCTGGGACTGGGCTTCTAGAATTCCACCATGAACTGAGAGGACAGCAGCCCCAGGGTCTCCCGGCCTGTGTGGCCTTCCAGTGCCACCCGTGAGGCAGAGGCGCATACTGCAGGCCATGGCTTTGGCCCATACCTTCATAACCCTTCTGCTTCCAGTGAGATCCTGGTACCTCTGGCACTGGCGTTTGTCAACTTCCGCCAACCACGTACAACACGCTGCTTGGCTTCTGGCAGCACCAAAGCCAAACTTTTTCTACTCGCAGCCAACTAGGGAAACAAGAACTCAGGAAAAGCCAATCCCAGAAAAAAAAACACTATAGGCTTTTGCTCACACAGCGGCCCAGGCCTTGCCCTCGGAGAAGCAGCCCTGGCCAGTGTTTTACAGGAAGAGCAGGAGCTGAAGCAAATTAACATCACAAACACATACCCGTCAAAATACACATAACACAGGGTGGGAGGTGGGAGGGAGGGAGGAACACGAAAAGGCTGAGTGAACACGTGAGAACTGCCAGGCTGGGTAAAGTTAAGTGCATCAGCAGCAGGAAGGCTCTCACTAGGCCAAGACTGCCCACGTTCTATCCGCCCACGGTCAAGTCCTCAGCTACCATTAGCAGCGGGGAGGGTTTTCTCCAACTCTGAGAAAAGAAAATAAGGCAAGAGATCCGCCAGCTGGGTGGGTCCCAGCTCTGCTGCAGGACAAGGACACAGGATGGAGCTGGGCTGCACAGGTTCTCAAGAGCCACCAGGACCTTCCCATAGGACGGAGCAGTGCGAGATCTGGTGTGTGGAGTTTCTGTCTAACCTCAGGACGGCACCAGGGACTTCCCTGAGCTCAGCTCACTCTGTACTCAAAGCTCAGCTGAGAGACCAGAAGACCTGTGAGGCCAACAGCTCCTCTCCTTGGAGAAACACTTCCTTTGTTTTGTTTTTGTTTTTTTGTTTTGTTTTGTTTTGTTTTGTTTTTTGGCACTGGGGACGGAGTACAGGGCTTTCCCGCTAAGCTGTATCCCCAGCTCACTTTAGTGTTTGATGGTGAGACAGGGTCCTGCTAAGTCACTCTATTGCCCAGGTTGGCTCAAGCTTGCAATCCTGCTCCAGCCTCCCACAGTGCTAGATTACAGGCCTGTGCCCCTGGGCCCAGCAACAAATGTTTTGTATGACAGCAGTCGCGTCAGGGATGCTGGTAGTGCTGGTTACACACAACCCTGGCCTCGGCCCCACCCTGTTCTCTGCTCCGAGCTCACCATGATGACAGGGAAAGTCAGTCTGTGCCACCATCTTTGCCCGGAAGACTTCATGCGAGGAAGTCAAAACTGCGTCCTCGAGTGTTTGGGCAATGATTCTGTTCTCATGGTCCCCAAGATTCCTGAACACCCCTTCCTGCTGCCTCCTCAGGGGCCTGTCTGGCTGTCTCTCCATCCACTAGAGCAGCAAAGAGAGCTCGGGAGGAAGAAGGTGGGATGACACGAGAGCTGGGTCCACGACAGACCCCGCCCCGTGGAGGAGCTGGCGGCGTCAGGGGATCCGGCCGCACGCCCGTTTCCCTGACAGAGGCACTGCGGGACCATGTGTCACTTCTCGCAGAAGAGCTGGTGCCTGCAGATCTCCTGCCACAACAGACTGGACCCGCCAACCGGCAAAGGCTGGCAACACATGGACATGACAAGTCATTAAAAAAAAATAATGACAATAATAATAAAAAAGCCCCGAGTGGAGAAAGTCCTTAAGAGAGTGGCTCAGTTCTGCGTTATGTGCAACTCTAGCCCCGAGACAGAGCGCCGAGGGGGTCTTCAGGTGGCCTCCAGGACGGTGGCTTCAAGGGCCAAGGCTTCGGCAGGCTCCTCCTCGTAGTCTGACATGTAGGACTCCAGGCTCTGCTTGGCCAGCAGCTCCCGCCGGGCCTGCAGCCGCTCACACCGGGGGCAGTGTCCAGACTTGAAGCAGGCTTTGTGGTAACACGCTTTACACTCTGCTCAGGGTGGAAGGATGAGAGCGAGAGAAGAGAGAGAAAACAAGGTGTGTCACCTCAGGCTGCCACAGGCCGCCCGACCACCGAGCCTCCACGTTCAGGTGGGGAGGCACAGGAAACTGCGGAGTCTAACTGAATCCCTGCAGTGGCTCATGGGAAACACCAGGCTTGGTGCTGCCCTACCTTCACAGGTCCGGCACTTCTGGAGCTCGAAAGGAAAGATGATGTCGTCCTCATTCTGACAGAACTCGCAGATGAAGCCCTTGGCTTGGCAGAGCTGGCAAGGAAAGAGACAGGTGGCTGGGGTAGGGGATGGCCCAGGACGGTGGTATTCAGGCAAGGGCCGGGCAAACCATGCATAAAACTCTGGGTGGGATAAGGGGTTCTACTGGCACGGGGAAGAGACGGGCGCTGGACTCAGCGAGAGCCAAAGCTGGGCCAGGGCTGGGCAACGTCAGAGACAGAGAGGCTCAGGCCTGAGAAGCCTCTTTTGGCAGAGCACGTTCTCACTGAAGACAGAAAAAGACAGCGGCCCTGCACTTCCAAAACCCAGCCTAGGCAGCCATTTTAATTCCTCTAAGTAGGAGGAATTGCTCATCCAGTGAAAACAGGACATTTCCCAGAGTGAACACCCAGGGAAGTCTGCATGCCCGGCTCCCGGCCCCGGCCCCAGGACTCTGTGAGCATGAGCCCCGGGGCTCTCACTCCGGGGCAAGGCAGGGGCGTAAGCAGCACAGAGTCTGAGACTGGTGGAAGGAGAGATGAAAGTTGAATTGTGGGTGTGACAAGCACACCATGAGCCACAGTAACTGGCACTTGCAGAATACTTGGACTTTACAAAATGCTATTCCATAATTGATGTCAGCAATGCGCACAAGGCTGAGAGGAAAGGACTGTGCGTGGGAGCTCTCATCCCGGGGATCGGGAAGGGGGGCTGACCTCACAAAGGCACGTGTGTTTCTTTTGGACGTAATGATTGAAAATAAAGCCAAGACCCAGAAGAGAATCCCTGAGAAGCTTCCGCCCAGTTTCCTCCTACGGTGGCCTCCCCAGCGGCAATGCCAGCCCCAGCTCTGGCCCTCCTCCCAGGTCCTCGGAGCCTGGTGACTCTGCTGTCTGCTGACTCCAGAACAGCAGCCCGTTCCACCATCACTCACAGTGCAGACTGGCCATTTTGATTTTACACAGATAAGTGGCAAGAGCCCTGGGTCCGCCCCAGCCACCATGTGTCCCTTAGCCAGCACCCAGGGCACAGGAGAGTGAGGCTGCCTTACCACACACCGCTCCACATGGGCAGCCCCTGCCCTAGTGAGCTCCGCCAACCGGGGCCCCAGCTCCCCCTTTCGTGTGGCAGTCAGGTCACTGAGTGAGTACAGGTGGAGGTCTTCAGTCAGGTGGCCTGGGACAGCGTCGAAGGAGTCCAGAAGCCTGGAGGGAAACGGGAAGCGAGGGAGGGAGGAAGGAACATTTTATACACATATCACGGTAGAAAAAGCCGTTGTCAGAAACAGGAGAGAGAAGCTCGAGTGTGGGCAACACGCAGCCAGCCCAGCTGTCCGCAGCAACAGCTGTTGGCATGACAGAACTGATTTATTTATAACTTCCTGCAGGATAATCCAGGTCAGCTTGCAGACCGGCAGCCTACCTGCCCTGAACACAACAATCACAGAATTCTTCCCCCTCCAGGGAAGGAACAAATATGATCATAGCTGTGGCTTCTCACTGACCATTTCTGAACATTTCTACTAAATTTCCCCCCTTCTCTTTCTTCAAACAACACAAGGGCCAATTGTAGGTTGTGTCCCTCAGGGAGACGTGAACTCAGCCAGAGAACCCAGAACTCCACACAAGACTTACTCTTTGGCCAGTCGGCACGTCTTAAACATGTTCTTCATGTGATACAGCTGGACCCGCAGCAGCTGCAGAGAAAGACAGCAGGGTGGGAGGGTTGGCAGAGGAGAGGAGAGACCTGTCCCTGAGCAAGGACAGCCAGTGCACTGAGGCTCTGGAGGAAGGGCTAGAGGAACAGCAGTGGTTAGAGCACTTGCCTAGGAAGTGAAAGGCTCTGAGTTTGATTTCCCAGCACCACATCAGGTGGGCACACACCTATAATCCCAGCACTCAGAGGGCTGACACAGGAGGATTGCTGGGAGTTTGAAACCAGCCTGTGCTACCTAATGAATTCATGACCAGACTGGACTATAGAGTGAGACAGGGTCTCAAAAAAAAAAAAAAAAAAAAAAAAACAAAAGAAACAAACCAACAAAAAACAACAGGCTGGAAGAACAGCTCAGCAGTTATTTGCTTGCCTAGCAAGCTCAAAGCCCCAGGTTCGATGCCCTAGCACCAGTAAGCCAGGCGTAGTGGTGCATGCCTATAATCCTAGCACATGGGAGACTGAGGCAAGAGGACTGCCATGTGTTTGAGGCCAGCCTGGGCTACACAGTGAGCATGGTGAGTTCAGGACCAGCCTGGACCGCAGAGAGAGACCCTGCCTCAAAAAAGAAAAAGAATCTACACTGTGGCCCTCTGATGGGTCTTACGCGGACTTGGTTGAGCAGCTTGACCTTCCTGTAGAGGGCACTGTTGACATCCTGCACATTGAACAGGGGATCGTTCCAGATCTTCACGAGCAGGTCCTTGGAGAAGTTGCTGACGTAGTACTTGCTGAAGTCCCACTTACGCAGGACCCGGCTGGGGATGACCGTCTGCGCATTCTCGTGGCAGCACTGGCAGAAGTATTTGCCCAAATACTCACAGTACCGCAGCCGCTTGATGTAATCTGAAAAATCCAGAAAGTGCAAGGTGACTTTCCAGGTTACAAACTGGGGAAATGTTTCTGCTGTTCCTTCACAGGTCAGGATGGGACAGCCATGGCTGTCAGGCACCTCGTGGTAAAGCTCCCCAAAGCCAGTGGGAACCAACTGGAGACCACTGAGAAAACAAACCCGTTAGAGCTTACAAGACCCCACCTCTAGCAACCTGCTGAAACCCTCCCATTTCCTCAAGCATATGCTCCTGGTGATGCGCTACAGGGGTCCTTTCCCTCTGGTGGCTGCTGCTCCTTCATGGTCCTCCTCCCCCTGCAGGCCCTTCTGTCCTTTGTCCACTTCTGCCTTGTTCCCTCCTCTTCCTACCTCTAACAGGGCCCTGTCCACCGGAGTGAGAAAGGGCAGAGTCCCTGGTGGCTGGAGGCACCGGCAGGTACTCACCAGGCTCGGTCCGGATGCCACACCCTGCGCAGCGGTAGTTCTGCTTGGCCACAGCGATCTTCCTCCTGAGGAAGGCCAGGGGCAGGTGCTGGCAAGGAGCTGCCTCACAGGCCACAGGGGCACAAGGACACAGGTGCAGAAAGGGGCTTTGGCAAAGTATGGCAAGGTTGGAAATTCACTTTTTTTTTAAGAGTTGGACAACATGAACCTCTTGGGAGAACTGAGAATTGTAAGCTAGGCCTCGGCAGGGGCTCTTCCATTGATAAGCTGCACTTTCTGTACAGAGGAGAGCAGCAGGACAGAAAAGCAGCTACCCACCCTGAGTTCGCTGATTCACAGGAGGCGGCAGCAGCTGGGAGGGCCAGGCAGGAAAGGTGCCGGCTTGCTCCGGACCACCTCTCTGCCTTTCAGTGAGCAGGTGATGGCAGTACAGGGAGGGGGGCCCTGCGAATCCAAGGAAGGGGAATGGGCTACTCACGTCGGGGCGGGATGGACGTTAAAAATGATCTGCGGCCGGGGTGGGGCCCACTCCAGGTTGCCGCGCACGCGGATTCGCAGCTTGTAGATGTCCGCGTGCTGCCCGTCATCGGGGGAGATGGGCAGAGAGTCGGGGATGGGCAGGAGCTGCAGGAGACAGCCCCAGGGAGCTGCTGAGGGCCAGGGCAAGGACATACACGCCTGACCCTCCCAGCCACTACAGAAGTGGAGGTCGTGAGACACGGTTCAGAATCACCCCAGGCCGCTGACTCGGGGAAGCTGCTAGCCAGCCCCAGGGCACTAGGAGCGAGGACCTCAGGTTCGAGGAAGTACACAGAATGGCATCCCAGGGTGGCGCACCCAGGCAGATGCTGCCCCTGCACTCTGCCTACGACCCTCGTGCCAGGGTGCTACATGCCTTAGGGACTCAACTGCGGAGCAGAGAGGCCCTCGACCTCACCTGTGCACAGTGTCACAGGGCAGAGTTTGACCTCGAGCACTGGGAGCACTCGTGCAGAGAAAGGGCAGCGAACAACCCTGAATCTTCTAGGAAATCCCAGGCAAGCGCGCTTTCCCTCCCTCACTCCACACGTTTGTGACAATGGGCTTTTCTGAGCAAGGAAGGCAACACTCAGGCTCACCCCTCACTGGCAGGTTCTGGGAAAGGAGAAGCCAGGGGCAGGGCCCGGGCCTCTTATGCAGAGAACAGAATGCCCACCTTCTGAGGGGCGTCATGCTCCGGGACCAGCCACTCCAGCTCCGAGGCCGCGGGAAGCTGCATGCCCTCAAACTGCTTCAGGAGCCCCATGGCCACGGCCTCAGCTGACGTGGAGTGCAGGAAGCAGTGGGCCCTGCAGAGGAGAGCCGGGGCCTGAGCAGAGGGCAGGGCAGGAAGGCAGAGCCTGCCCTGCAGCTCTGACCCCACATAGTGGCTTCTCAGCTCAGGAAACACACCGGGCACCTTAAGTCCTTTGGGCCTCACCCACACATGTATGGTAAGAGTCCCAAACTGAGGTTCAAATTGGGTGCGACGGTGCAGGCCTGCAATCCCAGCACTCAGGGAGACTGAGGCAGGAAGACCACAGGTTGGAGCCCAGCCTGGACGACTTAGCTTTGTGGACAGTAAAGGGCTACTGGACCTCCCTAACGGGCTAATATTCCCTTAGCTGGCTGTACACTGTCGAACATGCTCAATTTTGATTTCATGACCAAGAATCATAAACACTGCTCTCTCTCCCAAGACTTGATGTTCTAGGGGGACAGGAGTCAGCGGAGGAGGAGCCTTTTGAACTGGGAGCCTGGCCTCCACGGGAGCCCGCCCCATTCACACGGAAGAGTTTCCCCTTCTCCTTCTTCCCTTGGGCTGCCATCACCAGGCAGGCCTGTCCCGTGAACTCTGCCTCCTCCTGAACCAGGATGGCTCCATCTGTGGCCCCTGTCACCTATCTGGCAGAACCGGGCTTCTCTCCCCACAAACCCCAAGGTTACCCCAAAAGAGCACTCACAAGGACTGGGAGGACGCCGAGGCCTTGCCGTGGGAGGCAGTGCTCCTTCGGGTGTCAGCATCTGAGTGGAAAGCAGAGATCAGGGGGCCAGAAATGGAAATGGGGGAGAGGGAGGGTAATGGGAACCTCCGGAAAGGGGCAGCCAGCCAAGCAGTCCAAGTGGCAGCTACAGCTACTGGTTCTGTGCGGGGGAAGGTTCTAAACGCAGCTCACAGTTGGCTCCATCCAAGTCACAGCAGGCAGGGTTAGTGACACTGTGCACAGCGCTAGGAGGACCAGACAGGGTGTAATTCCAGGCGGAGCTGCACCCTCACGTCCGATGTGAAACAGTAATGGGGACAGGAGGCACTTTAAGGCACACAGCCACACAACTCCTAGCGAGCCAAAACCACACCAGTGACTCAAATCTCTCCCCTATTCTCTGAATCTCAGGCTTTTTCTTTTCTTCCTTCTCCACCTCTTCCTCCTTATGATGGCAACCCTCCTGCCTCAGCCTCCGGCATGCTAGGACTGTGCTCAGGTATGTCCTCAGCCCCTTTGGGCTTTCTTAAAATGGCAAAGGCCTCAAGGCCTCAAGTGCTCTAGGGCAGAGCCATGTCCACAGCCCCAGCCTTTCTGAGTATGGGAATGAGCACCTGACACAGAACTCGGATCACAAAGGCCATGGATGACGCGTCTGTAGAGTTCACTCCTCTCGTCACTGTCCCTGAAGGTTAGAAATTTCCTACATTCTTCAAAAAATGTTTAGGTGACAAACATTGGATTCCCAGCATGGATCTGGGTGACAGGTGACAATCAAAGAGCCATGGGTTGTACTGAAGCCGGGCCTTGTCCTAATGACCATCAAAGCATTTTTACGTAAGTTTTCAGAAAACATTTCTTAAGTGAACTCTCAGTTGACCAAAAGCACAAGCTTTTGCAAGTGTCACCATGCCTGGCAGGAATAGAGAAGGACAAGGGCCTCTGTCACCCTAGAACCAGGGTATCAAGACTCTGCACCCAAGCAATGAGCTGGCTAATAATTAACAGTTGCTGAAGAGGCCCTGTCTCCATAAAAAATGGTCATGTGCCACATAATGACACGTCTGTCCGTGGGAGACCACACGCATGACAGCAGTCCCGAGAGACGGCACTGTCCAGTGATGTCGCAGCTAACACGGCTCCTGTAAACACGGCCCACACGAGACTGCCGAAGGATGCAGGTCTGGGTATGCTTGTGCGTCAGACAACGCCTGATCAATGCGGCAGTTCCTTGCGCTCAGAGAAAGGAAATCTTTGTGTCTCTGAGAGGAAAAAAAAAATCATTTTCTTCTCTTTAGGACATATAAGTCTGATTTTATCCTGTTTCTTCCTCTTTCTCATCAGAGGCACACAAAGGTCGGAGGTATGTGGCAGGAGCTTCTGATCAGAGAAATGTGACCAGAAAATACAGTGACCTTTTCTTACAAGAAAAGCCACATCGCTGTGAATTCCCCTCAGAACACTTCCCCTTCCTTCACTCACACTACACCACCACCTGTGACCCTCTCTGAGGCTGTCCTCTTTCCTGAATGTCCTTATGAGGTGTGATCACCCTGCCAAGTGCCGTCAACAGCAAGGCAGGCTCTTAAAACCATGACAGTGTTGGCCGAAGGGCATAGCTTCATGGTTAGAGAGCTTTCCTGGCAAATGCAAGGGCCTGGGTTCAATTCTCTAGCACCACATAAACTGGGCCCGGTGGCACACGCCTGTAATCCCAACACTCAGGAGGCTGAGGCAGGAAGACTACCATGAATTCAATGCTAACTTGAGCTATACAGTGACTGCAGGACCACTCTGAATTACAGAGCCAGACCCCACCTCAGAAAAACTAAAACAAAGACAAAAACATGATGGTGTGTCTGTGTCCACCCTAGTCACTGGGTCTGGCACTGTGACTCTGGCTCTTCCCCAGTATGAAAGACCATGAACAGTCAATGTCTGGAACCTACTCAGGACACTAAGCAGACACGACAATGTAACATGAGACTGTCAGAGCAGAAGGGTGTAGTCCGAGGCAGATCAGCAACGAGCCTTTTTTCTAATGTTTTTTTTAAATTTAAATGTTCATTGTATATTTTGATGATCCCTGTAATTTCAAGACTGTGGAGAACCTTGCTGCTGTGGGGTAGGATCTGACCCCAGGCGACACCTAATAGCAAAGGGGACATGACACTTGACACCTGCAAGACAACCTGAGGCTCTCCCAGCCTGTCAGGGCTCCATCTGGTCACTTCAAACAGATGAGTAAGCTGACTGGGTGGGTCCTGGTAGAGGAAGTAGACCAGGACCTAAGACAGATAATTAAGGAGCAATGACAAGACAGGAAGTCATCCAACCAGGCCATGGGATCTCCTCCAAACGACAGCACTTGAAGAAGAACTCTGAGAAGCTCACTTTCCAAGTGAAATTTAACATGAATCTTTGGATTGATCTTCTGTAAAACACACAAACAAATAACCTTCTCCAAGAGACCTGACTCAGGACTTCTGGTGACTGGACTGCATCAAGGCTATTACTACTGACTGGAAGTGTTAGAAAATGTAAAAACCATCCCACTTTCATTAAGATCGTGAATCACATGGCTGTTTCATAAAGTGATAAGTCATCACTTTAACAGTGACGTGTTATAAAGTGAATGTGCCATGGGTCCAGACAATAGTGCTGGGAAGACTGGAGAGGAACTGGTTAAGACACTGGCACCTTTACAAAGCAGGCAAATTTCTAAACAAAATAAATGAGGCATTTTGATGTTCCAACCCTGCTTTCTATCAGATAAGGTGACATCACCACATCTGGGGATCGAAACCCAAGGAACTTGCCACAGTTGCTATCTCAGAAAGGAAATGCTTTAAAAATGAAAAACCACTAACGCTCTTGTTTTAAAGAGAAAAAAGGGACCTGGGGACATAGCTCAGGTATTGGAGCACTTGCCTAACAAGTACAAGGCCCTGGGTTCAATTCCCCCACACCACAGAAGCCAGGTATGATGATATATGTCTGTAACCCCAGCAGTTGGGAGACTGAGACAGGAGAATTGCCACTAGTTCAATGCCAGCCCGGACTGCAGAGCAGGACTCTGTCTCAGGGAAAAAAAAAAAAGGGGGGGGGGGGGGGAAGCAACCTATTACCTTGATGGTGTCATTTTAAAATCTGTCATGGGGTGGAGTTATAGCTCAGTAGATAAAGTGCTTGCTCAGCATGTGCAAGGCCCTGACTTGATTCCCCAGCACCACATAAAATGAGCTGGGTGTGGCAATACACGCAGGAGGATTATGTTGAGTGTGAGGCTAGCTTGGGTTAAAAGCTCAGGACCAGCTTGTCTACAGAGCAAGATTCTATCTCAATAAATAAATAAAATGCCAGAAAATACAGTTCAGGAGTGTTCCTTTTTTATATACAACACTATCAATTTATTGCAGTTCAGCCCCAAATCTACCCTTCTTTTTGCACACTCTGCAATACAGGAGCATTTCCCAAAAAACTTTTCTCCTCAGCTCGCCAGCACAATGCTCAGCTGTGTCAGCAGGGGGCGCCGGAGATACACTGAGGAGGAAGGCCTTTCCCTGCAGGCTCCCGCGGGCTCTGGCCCGGGTGGGCAGGTGCAGTGCATGTGACTTCGCCCAGGGAAGCTGCCACGGGAAACTTCCCAGTCAAGCGCCACGGGTGGCACTGCTCCTAAGGGCTCTCCTTGGCACCCCTACAGCCTTACTTGTATGTAGATCAGGCCCCGGAGTGCCAGGGGGCTGACTTCCCAGTACTGTGTGAGTGCTGGAGAGGCACCTCCCACCCAACCCAGGGAAGGCGGCTGGCAGGGCCCTGCCCGGTGCCTGCAGCCCTCCCTTACACCTGTCCTCTCCCTGGGCTCTACCCCTGCCCTATCTCTACCTACCCTTCCTGCAGTCTGTTCCAACCTCAATCCCCTGTTCAGTTAGGAATTCCTAATGCTGAACTTTCCCTCTCCTGACTGCTGTGACTTTCGTCTCCTCACAGACGCGGACAGGCCCACACAGGCAGGAGTGAAACCCTGAACAAACCAGCATGGGAAGCAAGGAAGCGCTGACGAGCTGTGCCAGAGGAAGAAGCCACACACACACCAACGTCACATGCTGTGCGATCCCACTGAGAAGGAATGGCCAGACAAAGGAAAACTCCAATCAGACACAAAGGAGGTTGGTGTAGGCTTGAGGCTGGGTGGGAACAAGTATTAACTGAGAATGAGCAGTCACAGAGATGAGAGCAATCAGGATGACGAAACTGTCCCAACACTGGATGCCAGCGACATTAAAGGCAAAGCACTTCACTGCACACACTTGAAGCAGGTGAACTGGGACTCGCTAAAACTGCTTCAAGTACAGATGATGAATATAAAGCTTTTTAATGAATCAATTATTTATTTATTTTTGAGAGAGGGTCTCACTCTGTAGCCCAGGCTGTTCCTGAGCTCACTGGTGTACCCCAGCCTGACCTTGGACTCAGGACAATCCGCCTGCGTCAGCCTCCCAACGCTGGAATTAAAGGCATGCACCAGGAACTGGAGGAATGGCTTAGCTTTGCCTAGCAAGCCCAAGGCCTTGGGTTCAATTCCCCAGCACCACATAAGCCGGGCGTGGTGGCTCCATAGTGAGTTCAGGACCAGCCCAGGCTACAGAATGAAACCCTGTCTCAAAAAGAAAAAAAAAAAAAAGAAAGGCACAAAGGCATGCACCACCACACTCGGCTAATAAAGATTACAGTAAATTCATACACAAGTCTAGAGAAAAATGAACTGTAAATTATAATTTTAAAAGAGAAAAGTGAGACTCAATCAACCCCTTTCCCTTTGGCAGCCAGAGGGGAAATGATCCCAATGACAACTGTCAGTCTCCTGTCCCTCAGTCCGGAGCATGACCCAGGACAATGAGGGCCAGCTATCCCACCACCCCTGTAGTAGCCTCTGCTCCGGCCCTGGGGCTGCCACTAACTCCTGCAGCCCTGCAGCCCCTCCCCTGCTCCAGGCTGCTTAGATGCTGCTGAGGTCACCCTCCAACCTCATGGGAAGACCCTGCCTTTCTACTACTCCTTTGTGTCTCAAACAGGTCGACAAAGTTCAAGAGATTATGCATGAGTGGGCCTGCTCTACATGCAAGCAGTGTGTGTGTACGGGCCTGGTCTACATACAAGCAGTGTCCTACCCTCCTCAAGTCAGCTCAGGAGGGCTCCCCTCTTTGCACTACTCCCACAGGCAGAACTCAGGCTCCAATAAAAGCCTTGCTTTGGTGTTTGGTGGTCCTATTACCAGCTTGTGATTTTTATCTTTTTTTTTTTTTTGAGACAGGGTTTTGCTCTGTAGCCCAAACTGGTCCTGAACTCACTATGGAGCCCAGGCTGGCCTTAGATTCTTGGCAATCCTCCTGCCTCAGCCTCCCAAGTGTTGGAATTAAAGGCATGCACCACCAGACCCGGCTTTATATGATGCTGGGGAATCAAACTCACGGCCTAGGGAAGTGCTTTAATGGCTGTGCCATTCCTCTGGGCCCGTGATTTTTATCTTGGGTAGAGTGGGCTAAGAAGTGTGCACCAAGAAACAGCTGGCAACACTAAGCACCTACCAGTCCCGCGCATGACTGGCAGCCAGAGGGCTACTGAAAAGGTCCAGAGAGCAGCAGGGCAGCCAAGAGCAGCAAAGACCTAAGGAGAGTCCCACTGAGGCAGCAGAAGCTGCTGGCAGAGCTCTAGAAAACTGCCAAGAAGGCCAAGGCCAAGGCCAAGCCCCAGCTTGCTGAGAGGCTGATGGGGCAGCTGGGAGCCATAGGAGCTGTAACACAAAGAGCTGGGGGACAGTAGCACTCCAAGTTTGAATCTGTAATACTAAGGGCCAAGAGTCATGAGCACATAAAGCCCAGAGCTGCTAAGATCAAGTTTGCTACCTCATGATTTCCATCCAATCTGAGTGAGAAAACCCCCGCCCAGGGGTCACCCTTTCTTAACTGGGATCCTAGGTGTAGAAAGAACATTGACTGTTGAGAGATTTCTCATGGCCTTCCTCTCATGCACTCCCATGATATGCTAGGAATGGGAGTTACAAGAAAAAAGGAGTTTTTTAGTTGAAAGCATTTCATATTCTTGGCATAAAACTTGTCCTATGTACAAAATTTTTAAAGCTCCCAAAATTGGCGAAGGAAGGTCACTAGGAATACAAAGTAAAAGCATGCCATACGGATAAGTAAACTGATTACACACTGAAAGAAGAGTAATTAACAGTCAGTAAATACATTAACAAGAGAGTGTGATGTGGGGCAGGAGGAAGGCCTAGCAGCTAAAGGGCTTGCCTAGCAAGTGCTAAGTCAAGCGCTAAGTACCCAAGTTGATTCCCCAGCACCACATAAACCAGGCATAGTGGTGCACACCTGTAATCCCAGCACTTGGGAGGTTGAGGCAGGAGGATTGCCATGAGTTGAAGGCCAGCCTGGGCTCCATAGTGAGTTCAGGACCAGCCTGGACTACAGAGTGAAACCATACCTCAAAGAGAGAGAGAGAGAGAAAGAGAGAGGAGAGAGAAAAAGAGAGAGGAGAGAGAGAGAGAGAGACTGTGGCGAACACTTAAACCAGTTAAAAAGTGACTTAGAATACATGCTCCTCAAGCTGAGGAGACTAATGCTAGACCAAATTATAACAGTTTAGGAGTAGAAAAAAGGAAACTACTTTCATTTCTCTGCATCTTGAGCTACTCTTATATAATCATGTCAAATTGTAGTGGCTGAGGATATTAACTGTTATAAAACACCTAAAATTTCATAATTAAAAGTTCTGAGTTTTTTGTCTGTACTTAAAACAATTTCTTTTGTAGAAAACTTACTTTGTTTCAGTGAACCCCTATACAGAAAGTTATTTGCAAACTGATTGGTAAAAGTATTTACAGCAGGTGCTCTAACCATCCATAAAACACCCACATAGAGAGAGACAGCTTCCTCAAAGTCAGCTCTGCAAACTCCAAGCTCTAAAGAGCCACCGAACTCCAAGATGTTCTGCCCTGCTTCTGGCGGCTGAGCATGTGGAGCAGCTCAGCTCTCGCTGTGGCCGACGCTCTTTCTCCATCTCTGCCTTTCTAAGTTGCTCACTCCTCCATCAGTCACATGACTCCTTAACCTAGTATCATTACCCTAGGGAATCAAGGGAAAGTATCTGATTTTTCCTGGATTCTTATACTGGCTTAAGGTTTTTATTTCCCCCAACTACTTCTCCAGACCACGTTGACTCCTCACAACCTCATCAGTCTATGTATTTTTTTAAAAACCTGGCAGGTAAACATAGGAACATACTGGGGAGGTGGCACACACTGACTTCACACACACACACACACACACACACACACATACACACACAGAGAAGTTGCTTCGCTAGGGACTCTTCAGGACCTTGCCCTGTGTGCCTCTTCATAGGACTGTTTATTTGTATACTACATAATAAACTGTAATCTTGAGTAAGCACTTTCCTAAGTTCTGGGAGTCATTCTAGAGAAAGACCAAATGGGGGAGGGGTCGTGGGAGCCTTTGAATATGGAGTTAACAGCAGAGTACGGGCGACCCCACGTGCACGGGCATCTGAGGTGGCGGCATTCTTAGGAAACTGAGCCCTTCACTCCTGGATCTGCACTAAATCTGGGCAGCTTGCGACAGTATCAGCTGGTGGACACCTAAGTCAGAGAACTGAAGACTTATTTTTGGAAAACCAGACAAATGAAACTATGAAGCTTTAAGTAACTACCTTGTCTGGAATTGAAATGAGATACAGACAGAAGAAAGCCTTCTGGAGACGTGGGCCTTGTGTTTGCTAGGCAAGTGCTCTACCTGCTGTGTTATTCTTCTAATATTTTTTTTTTTGAGACAAGGTCTCATTCTGTAGCCCAGGCTAGTTCTGAACCTACTATATAGCCAAGCTAGTTTTCTACAGCAATCCTCCCACCTCAGCCCCGCAAGTGCTGGGATTACAGGTGTGCGCCACCACACCAGGCTTATGCGGTGCTGGGAAACTGAACTCAGGTACTTAGTGCTAGGCAAGTGCTTTAACCTCAGAGCCATTCCTCCAGCCCCTGGTTTTGGCATTTTTTTTTCTTGCCACTGTTTTTGTTTTTGCTGGTTCGTTTGCCTGTCTCTGATGGGAATGTAAGGAAATATATGCTTGCCAGGAGCAGAACACTAACTTGGTTTCTGGGATGGGTGCTCTGCCTTTCTCAATGTTCACATTTCCAGCCACAAGGTCTACCAGCGCAGGCAAGCGCTGGGAGGACAGAAATTAAGGCCCTAATGTGCAAACTTGATGTTTACTTTCCTTTTTGTTTTGCAGTCCGCTCAACAACTCTCCTTGTCCTTTGCTTCTAGGACTGCAGCTGGCTCCTGTTGGATGCTGAGTCAACTGCAGTTGAGTGATGGAGGAAGGGGGAAAGGATTCTACTTCACCTGGGAAGAGGCGGCCCACCAAGCCAGAGCCCTGTTAGGTAATGTAGTACACAACAGGAAGCACTAAAGCTTTCTTTTTAAAATAGTTACAGCACTAAAACTTTAAAAAAATTTTTTCATTGTAACATTTTTTAAAAAATGGATCAAGAAAAAAGAATACAACAATAAAAGAAAGCTTTAGGTTGGACACACCTGAACCAAGAGGAAGAATGAGAGTGAAAACGAGAAGGGGGTGAGGGCATGGGTCAGAGGTTAGGAGCGCTGGCCTGGGTCTGATTTCTCAGCACTACAGAGGCTGGGTGTGGTGGCACACAACACACCTGCAGAAAACAAATGAATAAATAGAAAAAAAAAATCCTGCACCACTAGGCCTGGCTCAATTAAAAAGGAAAGACAGAAAGAAAAAAAAGAAAAAGAAGGGAGGAAGAAGGGAGGAAGAGGGAGGGAGGGAGAAGACCCTAGAGGATGGTGCAAATGAGAAGGCTGCACCAGGGTGACTGTGACAGCCAGTCCACACCCACTGGAACACCTACTCTTGGAGTTCTTCACAAATTTTAAACAGCAGAGCAGTTGTTCTTTATAGTCACCAACTACCCTAACGAAGATCTTCTGCCAGGGAGTCTATCTAGCTTCCAGCTTGAGAGAAACATGTAACAAACACATCCTGGGACCAAAGCGTCACTCTTACCTTGGATTTCAAGTTCATCGACCTCATCAGCAGAGACAGAGTCGGAGAACTGTGCCGAATCGCGAGAACTGAACTGGGAGCTGCTGGAGGTGGCCCGGAAACCTGTTACGGTAAATCAGAGTAACAATAAACAGGACAAAAAGGTGTCTTACTCCTCCCGATGCCACACCAGAAGGATCTGGCACGACTGCAACAGAGAGAAGTGACTGGCGACCTGGCCCGCAGTGACCTTGCCAAAGGGGACTAACTGCTTTGTTGTTGGAAAAGTCACGACGTATGTCTCCACATTTTCAAGTCATTTATTTTTATGAAGAACAAAGATCAATCAATGATACATTGCCCATTTTGTCCCATAACCTCTGCTATCTTCAGTGAGCTTCATAATCCCTCCTTCATAGAAGGGTCTGTCTTTTTTTAGTAGTGAAAAACTGAACAAAGTGCTGGTTTCCAGCTTCATCGGAACTGAACACATACCACACAAGGAGTTTTGAAGAGAGCAAAACAAGTGGAAGTCTGCCGGCGCGAGGTCAGGCAGGTGTGGTGGGTGTTGGCAACACGTTCCATCTGGGCTCCAGTAACTTTTCACAGGTGATCAGACTTGTGCGTGGTCTCACTGTAGTGAGGGAGCACGACTCCGTGATGGGTAACGAGCTCTGGACGCTCCTGGATGATGGATTCATTCAGACTGTCCAACTGCTGACAGGACACTTTTGAACTGGTCCCTTAGTAGGTGCTTGGGAACATAACACCTTTTAAATCCCACCATACTGAGAGCACAGGCTTCCTCTGATGAATGCTGCTTTTGAGGTGAATCATCACATTGGGATCATGACCATTTGTGCACCATATTGCTGTAAACAATCCACACCAGCTATCAGTGGCCTCAAAAAAAGATTGTTTTCCTCATGTTTAATGAGTATATCACTGATGTTTACCCCTGCCATCAAATGACCCTGAGTTTATGAACCCACATACCGAGTATGCTTCCACACCCCAGCTTCTCCCGGTGGTCATGATTGCTGGAATGATAGATATTCAATGTTTCTCAATCTGTCATGTCACGTAATGGGGGTCTGACATCATCAATGACTTTATTTTGTTGTCATCAACCTCTCTGGGCCTTCCTGACCAAGAAGTGTCACTGAGATCAAAACAACCAGCGTGGGATTTTGTGACCCAAAGCCGGCACTGACAGTCTTATAGAGCACTGCCAC
Organism: Ctenodactylus gundi; assembly: GCA_004027205.1. Classification (NCBI taxonomy): domain Eukaryota; kingdom Metazoa; phylum Chordata; class Mammalia; order Rodentia; family Ctenodactylidae; genus Ctenodactylus; species Ctenodactylus gundi. Next base: position 31,833 of record PVKB01004928.1, on the reverse strand, counting down.
TGTAAACTGTATACAACTTTTCACAAGCTTGACATGTACTCTTCCCATTATGGAAGTAAAACAATAAAATATGGTAAAAATGCAATCTATTCTTCCATCCTTAACTTGTAAAATCTCCAAAACTCAACCAAATCACTTAATTGTTTTTAGAATGAAGCGAGAACCATCGGCTGCCAAATGACCTACCAACAGCATAGATACACATTACTTTAAGACTTCCAAAAATTAACTAGAGCTATCTGTTGCAAAAATGCATCATGACTTTTCCAACAATTCAACAGCAGCTCTTGCTGGTCTGTGTCATGTAAACAAGAGGGCTACTACCCAGGAAGCAAACCTGCTTTTGAAGGAAACCAGTTCTAACAAAGGAAAGGGATAAACTTTAAAAGAACAGCACAGTGTCTTTCTGACAGCAAAGATACCCTTGAGGATAACATCAAACAGGAGAGGAAATCCCAAAGGCACTGACTTGCCCTAGAAGGGCGCAGAAGCAGGGACGGAGCTGCACTGAGGCCTCACTCACTTCTGCGCTCCACCTCCTGGTACGCCGGGAACAAGCTCTTGGTGCGGATCTGCTGGCGCCGGAGGCGGATCTTCTGCTTCAGCTCCTGGATCTCCCTGTCACTGTCCTCCTCCTCCACGTCCTCCTCAAGGCACTGGCTCATCATGTTGCACTTCATGAGTTCAATGGCAGCAATTAGGGACTCAGAGATGCTGAAGTGGGCATTCTCCTGGGAGAGGGACAGCGCCAGAGAAGTAGCTCAGAGGGGGCCAGAGGCATGGCCTCTGCAGTACAGGTGGGAAGGCCGGGTGTCCAAGGTAGGCACTGCTCATACTGAGAATTCCCCGGGGAAAGGCACGCCTACACAAAGCAGAAACCGGCCCCAGCTTCTCTCTGGTCTCTCACATGGCTACGAATGTTCCCTTCTACTCTACTTGCTTCATAAAAATGAGAAGAGAATCTCAGTTGGCCAGCCCAAGCCCCTAGTGCTAACCCTGCGAATGCGGTGACAAGTCATGTTCCAACACCTCTGGCAGCAAACACATTCACCACTGTGCAGGGGGCAGAAGTGCCCTGGCACCTCATGCCAGCATGGTGCAGACAGTGTGACTAGTCTAAGAAGAATGGCTGAGGGTTGGGGGCATAGATCAGTGGTAAAAGCACTTATCTAGCAAGCACAAGGCCCTGGGTTTGATTCCCCAGCCCCACATATGCCAGATTTGGTGGCCCACGACTGTAATCTCAGCACTCTGGGAGACTGAGGCAGAAGGACTGTCATGTGTTCAAGGCCAGTATGGGCTACACAGTGTGTTCAGGACTAGCCCAGAGTATAGAATGATACCCTGTTTCCAAAGACAGAGAGAGACAGAGACAGAGAGAGAAAGAGAGAGAGAGAGAGAGAGAGAGAGAGAGAGAGAATGCCTGAGGCTCAGCCCAACGGTCTGCAGATGGAAGAGTACCACTGGTTACCAGAGAGGATGATGGTTTCCTTCCAGATATGGGGGAGAATTGGGTAAGGCTTCTAAGAACGAGGCAAATTGGACTGGATCAACTTAAAAAAAAAAAGATAAAACCTGACATGACCATGACTGTCATGGTTTGGATTTGAAACATCCCCCAAAAGCTTCATGAATATGGAAGGTGCCCAGATTGTGGGGCTAACTGGATTACAAGGTTTTTACCTATTGATTTCACAGTCTATTGAGAGGTGGGGTCTGGCTGGGAGGGGCAGGTCAAACATGGCAGGCCGGGAGGGATATATTCTTGCCCTGGCTTCCTGGACTAATGAGACAAACAGCACCCCCCTCCCCCGGGGGGTGGGGGGCCTTCACCATGCCTTTCCACCACTGCCAGCCGTCCATGAATGGACTGAGACCTTCCGAAACTGTGAGGTAAGATAAACCTCTTCTCCTTCAGGGTGTTGGGTATTTGCTCCACTCAAGCCCCTTGGATACTGCAGGTCTTTTCAGTTTCTGCTTATACGTAAGTCCTTCTCTGCAGCTAACTAAGCTGAAAAAAGTTTAGAAATAAAGTTTTTAAAAAATCGTCAAAGTTTTTTGCCTAACAGAGAGGGGGGGAGACAGAGAGAGAGAGAGAGGGAGAGAGAGAGGGAGAGGGAGAGAGAGAGAGAGAGAGAGAGAGAGAGAGAGAGAGAGAGAGAGAGAGAGAGAGAGAATGCCCAGGAATTTTAAACAGGCTCTTTTCCTAAGTCACACACCTGTACGTAACATAAAGTATTTAAGGTAAATGTCATTTATTAAAGAGGGTTTTGTATGCCATAAAAATGCCACATAGGTGTTATTTATTAAATATGTGAGCCTTAGAATAAATATAGAAGTTAATTCTGGAAATAATATGTACCTAAGGTTCCAGACCAAATGAACAATAACTATGTGGCTAAAACTTAATACTCTCTGCCTGGGGAAGCTGCTAAGGTAAGATCACTAGTACTTTGCTGTTTTGCCTTTATTTTTGGTGTTTTTGGTGGTACTGGGGTTAGAATTCAGGATCTCATTCACATTAAGCAAGTGCTTTTTTTTTTTTTCTTTTTAAAAATTTTACCTTGAGACAGGGTTTTGCTAAGTGGCCCAGGCTGGACCTGAACCTGTAATGCTTCTATCTCAGTAGCTAGGGTTCTAGGCATGTGCCACCACACCAGCTCAACTGCTAATATTTTGGACTCTATGAACAGCCCATGTGTCCTAAAGATTTTCCCAGAAACAGAACAGAATTTGCTTTACTCCAGCCTACACCAGCATCACTGCCATGTGCCTGAAACCTCAGCAGGACAAACAGTACCACTACCCACCAGGCCAGATCTCCCAACGGCTGAGCACTTCACCAGCTCCTCTGAGGCCTCACCTTTTCCAGATCCGCACAGCTGCCAAAGTCCTGCTCAGAGAGGTAGCTGATGAGGGACTGTCCTTCTGACGGCCTTCGGAACATGCCTTCTCCTGAGCCCGGGTACTGACTGCCCTCTGTGGGACAAGAGAATATGGTGTCAAAAGTTCTGTCCTGAAAATGCATGCCTGTAACACCCGTGCTTCTTCGAGATGTCACAAGATGTGACTACCAGCGATGCTCCCGAGTCTGCAGGGCGGCGAGGTCATGTGGAGACATGTACCTTCCAACCTGCTCGGACCCTAGGATTTCAGAGCACCTAGCTGGGGAGACACAAACATGGAGCCCAGAGATGGTCCCCGTGCTGCCTACCTTTACAGACAACACTCTCACACTCCTACTCCACACACACACACACAGAAAGAAAAGCCTAGTGCCGAGAACTGGAAATGACACCGACGGTTTCCTCCTGAGCATGACTCTGTGAGGAACGTGTCCTCCTAGCACTGCCTCTAGACAATCAAGGCCTCCTGTCAAGACCTTCTCGCCCATTCTATCTGGACCAACACCAGCACACCCGCACACAAAAGCCACGATAAAGCCTGTAACTCAAGGGAGGGTGGGCCCGAGCCAGAGGAATGGCAGGCGAGTGTGACTTCTAGCACAGACATGGAAAATTATAGAAGGGGGCTGAAACTGCATGGTGTGTCCCCTTCAAGGAGCTGTGATGAGCCCAGAGGCTCAAAGCTTAGCAGGCAAACAGGGAGGCCAGAAAAAGGATAGAAGGTGAGATCTGGCTTTCCCAGGACTCCCTTCCCATGCACCACATTCAGGGACCTGGGTGCGCTCACTTCCCACGTGCCATGTACAGGCAGCTGGTTGTGCTCACGTCTCTGCGTTGGCCACAGTAGGAAAAGGGGGCCTCAGCTTCGACTTAGCATCACAGGATTCCAGTGTCAGGGACCACACTGAGAAGTGAAAACACTCACATGAGTGAGCAGGAGACATATTCCTAGCTCAGAAGTTTCAACATTCCCAAAGCTCTCGCCGACAGAAGAGAGGTGCCACACCAATGGTGAACTGCTCAAGAGTACAGGACACAGAGCAAAAGAGATGGAGACAGTGAGTCAGTATGTCCTGAAGAGAAAATACAGGACCCAGAATGCAGCAACACACAGCCGAAAACAAGCCCAATCAAATGCATTTACCAATTTAGTTCTGGATTTTCTTCCATCTTCTAGCCAAATGTTACAGGATTATCAGCCAGTTTCTAACCTGACAAACTTACTATCTTATGTATTTATTGAGACAGGGTCTTGCCAAGTTGCCCAGGCTGGCCTCAAACTTGGAGTTCTCTGCCTCAGCCTCCTGAGTGCTGGGAACAGAGGTGTACGCCACTACGCACAACTTGATTAACTAACTCAGAAAAGTCTTCACATGATACAATAAAGGTAAGCACACTGAAAGTTCCCGATAGTATCAGAAGATTTACATTCATTAAGGAATCAAAATAAAACTCAGCAATGTCCTTAAAAGCAGCATCAAGGCTATGCTGGAGAAGCCAACGAAGATGCCCTGGGAACTAGAGGGCTCAGCCATGCGGGGGAGAAGTGTCAAGGAAAGGCTGTCAATGAGAAGGTGCCTGGGAATGGGCCCAGTGGGAGCTGGGGATGGAGATGTAGCAGCAGGCAGGGCTCCAGGGAATGAGAAACAGGTGTTTCTCCAAGGACACTGAGATGCCCAGCGCCAAGGAAACGCAGAAGGGGAAGCAGGGGTACCTGAGCAAGGTGCCCTGGGAGACTGACGAGGGAGCCATATGATCTAGTTCCCTGGTAAACAGTGCCAACTTGCCAGCTGTTCCTCCTGCTACTACACAGGAAGGGAAAACTCTGTGCTCTCCTTGGGCCTGGAAGTCTTCCGCTGGCCCTGGCCACTCGTGCTGGGCTCCGCACCTCACTACTGAACTGAGGACACAGTCCCCACCATCACTTGGTAAGAAACTGTCGTGGCTTAAATTTAAAATGTTCTGCAAAAATCTCATGAGTTTGGAAAGTGCCTGGATCATGGGGACACTGTGCTCACTGGTGGACTCACCCTGGTAGGAGGCCGGGCCAGGGCGGAAGGGTGGGTCACGGGGCATGACCCCAAAGGGGACATCTCCCTTGCTGGCCGGTCCCTGCTCCCTCAGCTTCTGGGTTGCAATACGATGAGCAGGGGTTCCGCTGCCACCCTTCCCGCCCTGGATCCGGCCAACCATGCATGGCTGGGAGCTAAATAAGCCCCCCTCCCTTAAGGTGCTGGCTATTGTGTTCCAGCTATGATAAAGTGACGAAGACACAAAGCAGGTCTCAGGAGGAACTTTTCTGAGATTCCCCAGTCAAACCTGGCATCCAACACAAACTCCAACTCCAGCACTGTGGCCTTCCTCCTTACAGCACGGGACCGCTCGGCCTCTGCCTAATGACTTCACTGCCTCTGTCCAACACCTCCAACTCATGCTTAGCATGCCCAGATTCTCACCCCAAGTATGCCCGCTTACCACCCTCATGTCTTTAAATTCTCTTCTAAAAGACAGTTCTGCGGCCTTTTCTCCTTTTAACTTTCTCTTAAAGCACATCTAGTGGCTTCCCCTGTTCCCAGGAGATGGTGGTTTGCGCCACCCCTCCCCATGCTGCCCCAGAGATGGTCCTACAGTGTACATATCCCAATGAAGCTGCCCCGTGCTCACGAGTCTCAGGTTCAACACCACCACGCAAACCAAGGAGACGGTCACACGGAAAGTATGCAATGGCCGGAAAGGGGCTGGGGACTCACATGGGAATGAAGATGGGCAACAGAAAAGGGGAACAGGGAGGAGTCCTGGACAGGCAAAGGCCATGCAAGTGCATCGGAGACCACAGAGAGGGGACGGAACCCATCCTGGTGTCAAGTCAAGGAACACAAACCGCTGTAATATTCAGCTCTAGGAAATGACCCGCCACGGCTTGCTCACGGGTGCTTAGACGCACAGCAGGCTCAGCTTCACCTTGGGCAAAACTGAACTACTAAGGTTTGATCTGCCTCCCAGAAGCCGTGCGGAGATTGAATTTGCAAATTGTGGGCCAAACACATATCACATGGAGTATTGGTGTCATTTTACAGACGGGTTCCAGCATTACAGAGGAACTGCGTGGCCAGACCTGATTTGACACCAGACTGGAAGAGGTTTGGAACTCAACAGGAAAAGGGGGCGGTGGAAGGCCGGCTCCCAAACCTGCGACGGGATCTTCAACTATAATGGTGATACTCCGGGGGCCTCCTGCAGGTGAATCCAGACAGAGCCAACAAGATTAGGAAGAGAGAAAGAAAAAAAAAAAAGTGTCCTTTTACCTGGCAGAGGTGGGGGCGTAACTGCAGGAGGAAACCACCCCAGGGCTGGAGAAGGAAGGACTCCTACCAAAAGCTCCATGGGCCCCATACTGTCTCAGCCTCTTCTACGTAGGTTCTCCCTGGCTCCCTTTCCCTACATGGGTCACGTGGCTTCAGAACCCATCTGGGTCCAGGGACTGGGATCGGGAAGGTTTGTCTGTTTGTTTGTTTGTTTTTTAAGACAGGTTTCTGCTTTGTGATTAAGGCTGGTCATGATCTCACTATGTAGCCCAGGCTGGCCTCAAACTCCAGGAAATCCTCCTGCCTCAGCCTCCTAGTGATGCAGTTATAGGGATGCACTGGTTAATTTTTATGTAGTGCTGGGGAATCAAATCCGAGGCCTTACACACACTAGGCAAGCATTCTAACCACTGCACTACACTTTCAGCATAAACAAGAGAGTTAAACACGCTCAATGGCCGGAGACCTGACGTGCCATGGACACCAGTTCTGCCTCAAGTGTGCTGGGAAGCTCCAGCCCAAGCACTCGTCCCACCTGAGAAAGCTCACAGGAAGGTGTGTGCTTGGATTCCTAAAGGGTCCAGGAAATCAGACCAAATTCTTGAGGAAAAATGGACAAAAACATCTCACTCAGAAGACTGTGGCAGGAGGACTGCTGTGGGTTCTAGGCCAGCCTGGGCTACATAGCTGAGTTCAGGACTGGCCTGGACTACAGGACAAGACCCTGTCTCTAAAAAACAAAACAAAAAACAACCAACAACAACAATAAAAAAAGAAGATGAGGCCCACTGGTCTCGTCTTGCTAGAAGAACTGGAGAGAAAACAGTAGCAGCTCCAACTGCTGAAGGAAGTTCTTTTCTGTGTGGGAGAGGGTGCTTATGTTGTTTTATTGTATTTTGGGGGCTTTTCCTGATCCGGAACAGCTTTGAGCACACGTCCATGTTATACTCGCTGTTGTGGAGACTCTGGCTTAGCCTGGGCTTTGTTTGTCATGGATACCAACAAGCCAGGACCGACTACAGCGGGCAGATGGCAAAAGAAATGAGCCCAATGTCCCCACCGCGAAGTCGCTGTCCAGTGTCCACAAGGTCGCTGCCAGCTACCTGCCAGCGCTCCTGGGGGGAATGGCTGGGGGCAAGGGCCTCTTTCTTCCCTGGCTGCCTCCCAAACCTGAACTAGGGTGCAGGGACAGCCCCATTTACTCGGTTTATAAGTCGCATCCTCCCCATACTGTCTCTCTAGTTCTCATTAGAAAACCCTAGTATTACTCTGTGCTGGTATTATATCCTGACCAGGCTATTTTTTTTTTTTCTTTTCCAGTGCTAAAGACAAAACCCAGGGCCTTCACTCTGAGCTAAATCCCATTTCCTTCCTTCCTTCCTTCCTTTTTTTCTTTTTCTTTTCTTTTCTTTTCTTTTCTTGTTTTTTTTTTTTTTTTTTTTTTTTTTTTTTTTTTTTTTTTTTTTTTTTTTTTTTTTTTTTTTTTTTTTTTTTTTTTTTTTTTTTTTGAGACAGGATCTTGCTAACTTGCTAGGTTGCCCAGGCTTGGCTCAAATTCAAGATTTTCCTGCTTCAGCTTCCAAGGATGCTAAGATTACAAACTTGTGTCACAAGGCCCAGTTAAGCAAACTTCTAAGGAATCATATAGAAGAGGAGGAATTTAGCAGGATTATTTTGAAAGCTCTGTAATACTTTCCTTCAGGCTGAGAAATAACATTTAAAATTGAATTGTAATGAGTCCCACAGTCTTCTGATGCTAAGGACCTACTGAAAAATTCCAGAGAAGTACTGAAGATTTTAGCCGGGATGTTCCCAAAGTTGCCATGAAATATTCTAAGTATAAAATATAAAGATTTGTTTGCTAGACAGAATTTCATTCTGTAGTCCAGTCTTCTCTTAGTTACTATGTAGCCCATGCCAGTTTCAAATGCCCAGCAATCCTCCTGCCTCAGCCTCTCAAATCCTGGGATTACAGGCCTAAGCCACCATTACCAGGCAATATTTATGTGGTGCTGGGGAATCAAACCCTGGGCCTTACACAGGTGAGACAAGTGCTTTAACCACTGAGCTATACCCTCAGCCCAGCTCAGGATGAATCTGTCATCTTATTTACTTATTTATTTATTTTTGAGACAGGATTTTGCTCTATAGCCCAGACTTGTCCGAAACTCACTATGAATTCCAGGCTAGCCTTGGACTCATGGCAATCCTCCTGCCTCAGCCTCCCAGGTGCTAGAATTAGAGGCATGCCTATGTAGTGCCAGGGAATCAAACTCAGGGCCTTGTGCTTACTAAGCCCATACCTTAACTGCTGTGCCATTCTTCCAGCCCCCAGGTCACCATATTTAAAGTAAAACTAAGGCTATGAAAAAATGACACAAGTGCTAAATTCAACTTACAGGGTGTCCCCAAAGTCACCCCACAAAGAAAAAAAAATAAACTTTTGGGACACCCCGTATAAAGGAACAAACACAAATATACCAGATTTCTTGAGTATGAATATCACACTACACAATTTTCTTTTTCCTTATAAAATGCATATGAGGGATGAGAAACCTAAATTCTCTTCCCGCCATTTGAAAAGCAGCAATTGTACCCCTCCCCTGCCTGCATCAGCGACCTGTGCCAGCAGGCAGCAAGCGCTGACCACTACCTGGGGTCCCCCTGGAGGCGATGTTGGTATCCGAATGGGAGCGGACGTGGCTCTTCTTTGTCCCACTGGTCACTGGGAGGGTCTGTCCCTCTGAGAAGCTGGACCTGCGAGGGACACTGGACAGCTGGCTCTGCCTGCCTCCCTCTGCATCGCCTAAGGAAGAGGCGGCAGAGTCTGGCTGCTGGGAGCTGCTGGAGGAGAACAAGGCGGAGCGGCTGCTCTCGGTGTGGCTGCTGTCACTCCGACAGCTGGCCGCACGGCCGAGGGGGTCCACGTTGCCGATGGCCAGGTACTCGGGCCCCTCGCTGCTGTTGCTTGGTGACTCATTCTGACTGCTGACCGAGGATGCCTCTGTGGGGCTGGGCAGAGCGCTGGAGCTCATGTCATTTGGAGTTGACAGGGACTCCCTGGCTTGTGCAGAGCCCGACAGCAGAGGGGTCTGGACGGCTGGGTCGTCAGCTAGGGACGGATGCCCTCTGCTTTCCTGAGCATTCTGCGGAGGGCCAGAGAATGAGAATGAAGCAGGCCTTCTCTCTAGGATAGAAAAGAGAAACAGAAGGAGAGACAGGTGAGCCAGAGTCCCGAGGTGCATCTGCGGGTGTCCCCACACCAAGGACCCACTGCCCACTGCTACTGGAAACACAGGGCACACATGTTACTGTGGGAAAGGTGAGTCAGTTAAAATTTTAAAAAGACTTAGAATTAATTAAGTCAAGAGCAAGGGCTCAAGTAAGTGTGCTGGCACATGCTGTTAACCCCAGCACTCCGGGAGGCTGAGGCAGGAAGATCACAAGTATAAGCCTCGTCTGGGCAACCTGGTAAGACCTTGTCTCAAATAACAATAAAAAAGGGCTGGGGGTGTAGTTCAGTGTGAAGGGCCCAGGTTACATCCCTAGTACCTAGAAATGAAAAATTAAAAAATAGAAGCAGGAGCTCTTGAGCTGCTAGCTCGGTAGCACACACTGCTCCTCTGCACAATGAGCAGCAACGATGGCAAGGACACTCGGAGGACTGTCTTAAGGGTCTGACAGAGGGCACACCACAAGCACCAGCTGGTACACAGGGCGCCTGCTCTGCCATACAGACGGGAACCCCAAGTGCATCCAAGAACCTGCTCTTTCCTGTGTTGCAGTGATTCTACTGTTATCTCAGGCCGACTGCTACAGAACTTTGGAAGAGGCAACTGCTAAGATATGAAGTTTGACAAAGTGTGCTGCCACCTAGCCTGCGGGGACCCCGGCCCTCTACTTCCCAGGCTTGGAGCTCCATGTCACGAGGTCCCTATTTCCCCGTACCTGAGCCGTGGCTGGGCATGGACTGGTAGAGGCTGGAGGAGGATCCGAAGTAGGGGTGCTGGGCATAGCTGGTTGGAGGGGCGTACGTGCAATCAGGCAGAGCCGTGAGGCTCTGGGTTTTTGTCACCAGCCGCGGGCTCTCGTGCTTTCTGGCAAACTGAAACAAAATGAAACGTGTCAGAATTGAGGCCAGAGGCCCTGAGACTCTGGAAACGCTGACAGAGCTGTCCTTTGGCAGCCAAGAGCCACAACCTGGACATGCTGCCCAGCTGTCCTCTACTGCCACATGCACATGCCTCTGAAATGGTGAAATTCTGCTGAGCACAAAGCTCCTGCACTAAGATGCTGCGAACAGCCAGAGGAAAGAGGCCTTCTCCTGAGCACTTAACACTACGTTTGTGGAGTCAGAACCAGAGAGAGGGGTTAAGAGTGTGGCTCAGTGGCTAGAGTGCTGGCCTAGCATGTGCATGGCCTTGGGTTCAATTCCCTAATACCACATAAAAAGTAGTTGGGCATGGGGGTTCACACCTATAATCATAGTACTCAGGAGGCTGAGGCAGGAGGATTGCCATGAGTTCAAGGCCAATCTGGGCTACACAGTGAGTTCATGATCAGCCTGGACTAGAGTGAGATTCTGTCACACACACACACACACACACACACACACACACACAGAGAGAGAGAGAGAGTGGGGGGGTTCTGGTTCTGATCATCTACCCTCTCGCTTACGAACTATTTGGTTCAAACTCTGGGCAAGTGACTTACCTACTCTGTGCCTCAGTGCTTCCTTCATAAAAAGGGACTCTTTGAGTTATGCGCATGAAATGAGAGGGTGCATATTTATACACAGCACCACACCTGGCACACACCTGGCACAGATGGTAACTCACGCTCAAGATGAAGCCACTTAAAATGGGCACAGACTCTGACACTATCCTAGTGAGGCCCTGAAGGAACCACCTGTCAGGACATGTGTTAGCTATAGGTAACAGAATTCTCTTAAGCCAGTCCAGGGGTATAGCCTGTCATCCCAGCACTCTGGGAGGCTGAGGCAAGAAGACTGTAAGTTTGAGTGCTGCCTAGGCAACTTAGCAAGCTCCTATCTCAAAACAGTGGTCCCCTGTACCATGAAGGTACTCCAGCTGTGACACTGTGAACCCCACTCCTGATTCTGGAACCATCCCTCTCCCTCCAGCTCAACATCAAGCCTGCTCCTAAGGAGGTCCTGACTCACACCAAGGGCCCTGGGGGTCAAACCCCATAGCCCCCTCTGCTGCAAACAACCCCGGCTCAGGCTTTCCACATTGGAGGCACTCCACAGCCCGCCCCTTCTGCCATGCAAGCATTTTTAAAAACTGACCCCCCGTGGGCAAGGCTCAGGAGCCATCAGACGCACTAAGGCTCGCCCTTACCATAGATGCGTCAATCTGAGCCAGGAGGCGCGGGTTGTTCTGTTCCACTGCTTCTAGACATTGCAGCATGGCCGTTACGTGGGCTTCGCTGAGCAGGAACGCGGAGTCTGGGAAGAGAAAAGGCGGAAGAGGGAAGAGCTCAGGGGAAGAGAGAGGAAGGAAAGGGAGGGGAGGGCGACCAGGCTGCTGTGTGGCAGAGAGGATGAGGGCCACGAGCAGCCTGAAGAAGCCAAGTCCTCCCAGCTCTGAGCAATGGGGCCAACTCAACTCGCTTCCTCCACCCCTGCTCCTCTGACTGGGAAGCAAAGGGGCCAATACCCAACCCCGGGCCACGGGGAAGAGAACAGGACCCTGGCGACAGCACACAGGAGGGCTGATGAGCGACTCCGGTTGCTCTGTGTGTTTAAGTGTCGGGCAGGCCTGTCCAACCTGCAGTCTGCCTTGTTTTTGCCTTCTTCTTCTTCTTTTTTTTCAGTGCTACAATCAAAAACTAGAAAGCTGGGCCTGGTGGCCCAAGTCTGTAATCCCAGCACTCTGGGAGGCTGAGGCAGGAGGATTACAAGCTTGAGCCTAGCCTTAGTGACACAGTGAGACACTGTTTCAAAATCAAAACTAATAAATGGCTGGGGATATAGCTCAGTGCAAAGGCCCTGGGCTCATCCCCAGAGTCACAACAAAGTTCTGTGACTTATCTACATTAACTACAGTATATATTTTATATACAGCCCAAAACAATGCCTCTTCACTCAGAAAAGAGGACGACAGTAGGAGGGCCACAGGTCGGGCCTGCGTGGTGTAGGGAGTGTCTTAGCATAAAGCAAGGTTGCTTCTTTCTGGTTTTTTTTTTTTTTTTTTTTTGTAGTCTCGCTCTGTAGCCCAGGCTGGCCTCGAACTCACAGCAATCCTCCTACCTCAGCCTCCTGAGTGCTGGGGTTACAGGCCTATGCCATCACGCCCAGTTAACCTTCATGTGGTGATAGGAAATCAAACCCAAGGCCTTGTGCCTACTAGGCAAGTGCTCTACCCGCGGGCCCATGTCTCTGGTCCTGACTGTGTGTCTCAGGCCAAGGGAGAGGGGAGACCAAAGGCGTGTCTCAAGGCGCCTCTGCAGCACTGGTGAAAGCCGGAGGGTCCGGAGTTGGCAGGGCTGCAGAGGAACGGCGGCACAGCCGGCCGCGGGGCCTGCACCCACCTGTGTAGAACTTCCTGATGTACTGCCGGTCCCCCAGCAGGGGCCGGAGCTGGGCTGAGAGGCAGTGGCACTGCAAGCTGTGCTGCAGCCACAGCTCTGCCACCGCGCGCTCGCTCACGCCGTCGGCGTCGCTCTGCCCATTCTCCTGCAAGCTGATGAACTAGGAGGGAAGAGGTGGGAGTCACACCCTACGTCCGTCGTGGAGACACAGCCAGAAGAAGGTCCCCCCGCCCGAGCGTGCCAGAAACGGGTAGAGGGAGCCCGCAGTCTCCTTGGTCCTGCCCGCACCTACAGGCTCCAGAAGGTGCAGCATGAAGAGATTAAAAATTTCATGAGGGCTGGAGGTGTAGCCCAGCGGTTAGAGCGCATGCCCAGCAAGCACAAGGCCCTGGGTTCGATTCTCCAGCACCATATAAACTGGGCAACCTGGTGCACACCTGTAATCCCAGCACTCAGGAGGCTGAGGCAGGATTGTTGTGAGTTTGAGGACAGCCTGGACTACATGGTGAGATCAGGACTAGTGCTTAATGACTCACAAAATAAATAAATAAAAGCTTCATGAGAAGCTGGACCCAGCGGTATAATCCTGTAATCCCAGCACTCTGGGAGGCTGTAACAGGAGGACTTCAAGCTCAGCCTGGGCAACTTAGCAAGATCCTCTCTCAAAATAAAAATTTACCTTTTTTTCAAAATAAAAATTTAAAAAATGAGTTAGGGATGTAGCTCAGTATGAAGGCCCTGGTATCACTAAAACAAAAACAAAAAGTTTCGCAGCTATTTTGGGCTACCAGTGAGGAACTAAGCAGTTAAGGTTGACATGCAAGTCCAGGACCGACAACACTTCTAACTCCCATCAGGCATCTGCCCTGGGGTGCTGAGGGGTGGCTTCCAAAAAGGGATGAGAGGAGAATCTAGAGGGGGACCTGGGAAGGGTACAGCCAGAGCTTCTCCACCCATGCCTCCAGCTCGCCCTTCTGTCCCTGTCCTTCGCTCTACCACACCCTCTCTCAAAGTCCCAGATCAAGGCAACTTAGGCAGTTCAAACAGGAAACAACAACAGGGAATATTTGGAAAAAAGAACTTGGAGGGAGGCTTCCTGGGGGAAAATGTGAGAAACCGGATCTGTTCTGAGATTCAGTTCTGGATCATTTAGAAACACCGACACCATTGCAGCCATGACCCTAGCAAGGGGACGTACAGGGAACGAGACTAACCACATCCCAGCAAATATGAAAAAGGGGAACTGGGCCCCATGGTATAGATCTGCAATCCCAGCACTTGGGAGGCAGAGGCAGGAAGATTGCAAGTTTGAGCTCAGCCTGGGCAACACAGTGACTCAGCAATACCCTATCTCAAATAATAAAAAGGAGCCAGGGGGTAGCTCAGAGCAAAGGCCCTGGGTTTAATTCCCAATACCACAAAAAGTAATAATAATAATAAATGAATCAATCAATAAATAAAAATCTATGATGGTATTTTGAAGTTAAGTTCACTACTCAAATTTTATATATGTATTTGATATCACCTGTAATATAAAATTAAATAAATACATACACAAAATTGGCAGTAGTCATTCTGGAACCAGCTATATAACTTTGAGCAAGTCACCCAATTTTCCTTTTTTTTATTTTGAGATAGTCCCACTGTGTTGCTAAATTGCCCAGGTCAGGCTTGAACTTACAATCCTCCTGCCTCAGCCTCCCACAGTGCGGGGATTACAGACAGACCTGTGCGACTTTCTCGAGCTCAGTTTCCCTGACTGGAAGCCTGTTTTCTTCTGAGCTAAGGCAAGGTGAGCAGAGGTCTTCGGGGTAGCCAGCGTGTCAGGGTGCACTAGGCTCCCCTGCTACTGGCCATGAGAAACACATGTGCTCGTCTCGTGAGTGCACCATCTTCCGGATCCGTTTCCCACACACCAGTCCCACCCCTTACTCTAGGGGAACCTGTGCCATTTGTTCTGGATTTTGACAAGTTTCATTCTGGTCTTTTCCACTCCTTTCTCACAGCCCTATGAGGGCGAGCTCCTTCCGTGGGTTAACAGGAAACAGGCTGTGTTCCATCCCACCAGGATGCCACGCGGCCAAGGCTGGCAGCTGTGACCAAGGGAACAGGTCATCTTCCATCCTTACCTTCTCCACATGAAGGGCTGAGTGGGGACTGAGCCACCGGATGTCTTTCACAAACTGCCAGTAGTCAGTCTGGGGGCAGCACACCTGCAGAGGGAGCGCGGGAGCCAAGCTGGGTCATTTCCAACACTAATGGATGCCCTTGAGACCGTCATGCTAAGCGATACGAACCCAGACACGAGACTAAATACCAGGCTGGGGGCGTAGCTCAGTGGTTAGAGTGATTGCTTGGCATATGCAAGGCCCTGGGCTCAATTCCCTAGCACCACATAACAATTAGCTGGGCATCGTGACACACACCTATAATGGCAGCCCTTGGGAGGCTGAGGCAGGACTGCAGGAACTGGAGGCCAACGTGGGCTATATGACGATTTGAAGACTAGCCTGGACTAAAAAGCAAGATTTTGAGGCAGGGTCTCACAAGTCTCTAAATTGCCCAGGCAGGGCTCAAATTTAGGATCCTCCTGCATCAACCTCCCAGGGTGCTGAGCTTACAAACCTGCATCACCTGCCTGGCTCAAAATTTGGGGCTGGAGGAATAGCTCAGCGGGTGAAGTGCCTGCCTAGCAAGCTCAAGAGCCTGGGTTGATTCCCCAGCACCACACAAACCGAGCATGACTCTGTATGCCTATAATCCCAGCACTCGGCAGGCTGAAGCAAGAGGGTTGCCATTAGATCGAGGCCAGCCTGGGCTCTCTAATGAGTTCAGGACCAGCCTGGGCTACAATGGACTGAGACCCTGTCTCAAAAAGAGTACTGTTTTTATACTTATATATACACTATAAGCAATATATTTTTTGAGACAGGGTCTTGCTCTATAGCCCAGGCTGGTCCTGAACTCACTGGTGTGGCCCAGGCTGGCCTTGGACACAGGATAATCCTCCTGTCTCAGCCTCTTGAGTGCTGGGATTATAGGCATGCATCACCATGCCCAGCTTTACGTGGTACTGGGGAATCGAATTCAGGGCCTTGCACTTGCAAGGCAAGTGCTTTAACCGTTGTGCCATTCCTCCAATTCTAATATTTTAAAAATACGCTAACACACAGAAAAAGGTATAAGAAAATCTTAAAATGTTAAAAAGCGTTATTAGTTGGTGTGGAGATATGGATGGTATTTACTCTTGTAACATCTTTTGGAATTTGCCAAATTTTCAACAAATGAGAATACATTACTTATACATTCAGGGGGAAAAACACAAAGACCTTTTTAATTATTCTCATTTTAAAAACTGGGCTATGTTATCAAAAACAGTTTCCTTTTAGTCGCAGAGGACAGAGGAATCCTTTCACTCCTCTCCAGCTGAGCTATCTCAGGGACACTCCCCAGCCCGTTTCTACTATTGTCATTATTGTTTACAGTCCTGGAGAGTGACCAGGGAGTGCCAGCTCTATCTCGGGTCCTACTTATTTATTTACTTATTCATTTTTTGAGACAGAGTCTTGCTCTGCAGCTCAGGCTAGTCAGCCCTGATCTCACAATGTAGCCCAGGCTGGCCTTGAACACAAGGCATTTTTCTTGTCTCAGCCTCGCCTCCTAAGTGCTGGGATTACAGGCGTGCATCACCACACCTGGCTTATGCTGAGCTGGGGACTCAAAAACAGAGCCTTGCACTTGGTAGGAACTCACAATCCTCCTACTTCAGCTCCCAGAGTAACTGGGATGACAGGTATGCCCCCATGCCCGGCTCCCATTTCTAAGCAGAACAGAGCTTATCAAACACACCTTGCCTTGCCTTACACAAGGACAAAAGGTCACTAGCTACAGAGGCCACTGTCAAGGAAAGCAAGAGGCCGCCATGGCAGGCTCACCACATCACAGGTCACCAATGGCTGCCCATGATTCTTAAAAACTACACCTCATGTTCCATAACATATCCTTGTGAAACCCAGGGGACACACGACCCACAAGTACTGGAACAGGCATTCACTCAAGGACGTAACACCTAGAAGAGCTCCTTGGCCACAGAGCAGCCTGGAGCTTCCAAAAGCCTTCACCTTTAGAGAAGAAATGAAAGGGAAAAACATATCCTTGACACTTAGGTCTTTACCAGGCAGAGGAGAGCAGCGGTGAGCCAGGCCCAAGCCTTCTGTTTTTGATTCCTTCCACTCTCAGGAGCCTCTGCTCGTGGAGCTTACGGGCACGTGCACAGCGGACTTGCCCAGTCTGTGCCGTTCCCACCACCATAACGCTACTGCTGTGTCTGCAGGTGACCACTCATTTGGAGAGGCTCCAACCCGAGGCCCAGGTGCTTTCACAGATAACTAGCCCTCTTTGTAGCCATAACAAGAGGCGTCCCAGTGCCTTGCTTTTCCCAGGTGGTTGCACGGAGAGTCTCAGTGATGTCCCTGTCTCATCGTGACCCATTTTCTGGTTTGGCACACATGGGGAAAGCATCTTGTAAGACGGTTAAGAATCTACTGTGCAGGGCAGTGTAAAATGAGTAATAAGGCCAAGGAAAGAACTCAGTTGTTAACAGAACACACAGTTCACAAACTGGCAGCGCCAGCACTAGTCTGATAGCTGTTTTGGTGATCAGCCAGGAAAATTTGCAATGAGCTTTGATAAAACATGTTGGCATGATTTTCCACATCTCTGGTTTGGTACGCTGAGTAGGTTGATGCTATAAACTAGTATAAAGAAGCCAGGCCTGAGGGCTAGAGAAACAGCAATGCAGTTACAGCGCTTGCCTAGCATGCACAGGGACCTGGGTTCAATTCCCCAGTACCACATAAGGCATGCCTATAAGCCTAGCACTCAGCAGGATGAGGCAGGATGGGCTACATAGTGAGTTCAGGACAAGCCTGACCTAGAGTAAATCCCTGTCTCAAAAAAACAAAAAAACAAAAAAACAAAGAAAAAAAACCAAAAAACCCAGGCCCAATGGCACAGGCTTATAATCCTAGGACTCTGGAAGGCTGAGGCAGGAGGATCTCTTTAGCAACTCAGTGAGATTCTGTTTCAAAATTTAAAAAACAAAAGAAAAGGTCTGGCCACGCAGCTCAGTGAGAAAGCCCCAGCTTATTCCTGACTACTGCAATAGAAAAGCAGTAGAGGGAAGAGGCAGGAGCTGCATGCCAAGCAGGCACAGGACACGGGTCCGGAAGCTGAGCAAGGCACGGCACGGAGGGCCAGGGACGCGGCTCTGCAGACACCCTGGTTTCAGCTGGTGACATTTATTTCACAATTCAGACCTTAAAAACTGTAGTAAATCTGTGTGTTTTAAGCCATTAAGCCTATAGTCATTTGTTACAGCAGGAACGGAAACCTAAAATGACCCATGTTATGGTCGCTGATTTGTTGTTGCACCCAGCAACTCATTCATTCTATTGATATCTGTGCTGATAGGCACTAAGGGAAACGTTCTGGATTAAAAAAGAAAAGAAAAGAAAAGAAAAATGTTAAGTGTCAGTCCTGCCAGAGCTCAGACTAGTGGCCTTCCCCTTCCCCTGCCAACCAACTTAACAGAATTGTTTCCTCCCAACAAGTGATTCAGCCAGCACCATGACGCAGCCTGTAGTCCCAGTGCTCTGGAAAGCTGAGGCAGGAAGACTGCAAGTTTGAGACCCGTCTTGGCAACTCAGCAACTTCGTGAGATCCTGTGTCAGTATCAGAAATAAAAATGGCCCGGGAACAGAGCTCCATATGAAGGCCCTGGGTCCCAGTGCCACAAAGAAAAAAAGTGTGATTCTGCCAATGAGGCAAAAACAAAGAGCTGTACATACCTGGTCATGGATGAGCCCATGATAGAGGATCCTCTGCATGTCCCTGCAAAGCCGCTCCAGGCCACCATACTTGGACCAGACATTGGGGCTGTTGGTTGACACCAATCCTTCCACAGTAGTCTTCAAATTACCCAGCAACTGCCAGTGCTCCCTCCTGCAATTACAGCAATAGTTCACCTTATTGTACCTGGTACTGATCACATCAAAGAAAGTCTAAGCCAAGGAGCCTCCTGACCCACATTCTAACATTCTTGCTCCTAGTAGTTTTTCATTTGAGCATAAGAATTAAGTATGAGAGAATTGAAGTTATAAAGAACACTAAAGTTAAAAATAAAAAAACAGAAATTAATATGTACATGGTACCTTATGTTTTATAAGTGATTTTTCATCTACTACCTTATTCAATCTTTAGGATCAGGGGCGCAACTCAGTGGTTAGATCACTTGCCTGGCATTTGTAAGACTCTGGGTTCAATTCCCTGGATCACATAGAAAGTGTTGGGCATGGCCGTGCAGTCCTGTAATCCCAGCATTTGGGAGGAGGACTGCCGTGAGTTCAAGGCCAGCCTGGATGACAGAGCAAGACCTATTTATGTCAACATAGCCTACAACTCTGTAGAAGTATGGCCCATTAAAATCTACTTCTGAACAATGAAAATATGAGGGTAAAAAGATGAGAGCATCTACTCAGAACTGGTAATCTTTTACCAAATAGAAAGCACTTTTTCTTCACGATACTTCCAAGTGCTGAGCACAGGATCAGGATGGACAGACAGCGCTCCAAGGTACACATATATACACAGATATTATGGACAAGACTGCCAATTACCCACAGCTAAAGATTTTCCAGCCAAAATTGAGACAAGCATGTATAAGCTTGCTCTCAGCCACGTAGCAAAGTCCCCAAAGTGCGACCGCCGGCCCGCCCTCCTCAATGCTCAGCACATTTTAGCAGGCCCGCTGGAAACCTGCCACCCAGGACGGTCCTCAAGGCTCCTGCTAAGGCAGCGTATTCTCAGCAGAGTCCAGCCCACTACAAGCTCAAAAGCTGCAACTGAATCAAACACTGTACGGGAACAGCAGAAAATGGAGTGTCCAACCCCGACTCAGGGCCTCCCGCTGCTACATCATACACGTTTAGCATCCTTTTACTTCTTACTAGAATACTCTTCTTTCTTCTTCTCAATGGCAGTCATAGGAAATGACTTCTCCAGGGAACCTTCCTTTTTTTGAGACAGGGTCTCGGTCTGCAGCCCAGGCTGGTCCTGAACTCACTATGGAACCCAGGTTGGCCTTCGCCTTGGCCTCAGCCTCTGGAGTGCTAGAATTAATGGCGTGCACAACCATGACTGGTTATTTGCGGTGCTAGAGAATCAAACTTGGGTACCAAGCGCCTTAACCACGGAGCCATTCCTCCAGCCCCTCCAGGGAACTTTCATCACAGCAAATTTATATCAAATTTATATTTAAATGTGTATCATTTATACCCTGCCTAGGGGGCAGGGTAGGTTCTGAATTACAGTAATTTTTTTATATATATACTGAGGAGCGAAACCAGGGGCACACCGCCACTGAGCTAGTCCCCAATCTTTTTATTTTGAGACAAGATCTCAATAAGTTACTCAGGCTGACCTCTGTTAATTGAGATCCTCCGGTCTCAGCTTTCTGAGTGGCTGGGTGCAGGAATGGGCCACAGAGCCCAACCAGAGCCCTGTGTTAGAACTCAAGCTCATCTCTGCTGCACGTTCTGCGCTATTGTAAGAACGGGAATGAGTGAAGTAAAGGCAGAAGCTAAAACCTGCACACAAAATCACCAAAAGGACACAGCACCAAGCGGCGTCTCCAAAGGGAAATCACAGGAACCACACACTGGCTTTCGTGCTCCAGAGGCCTTACAGATAAGCACTGACTGGAACTGGGAGGCACGAAGTTCTCCTAACCCTGTCCCATTCAACACCTGGGCCACCAGTCTCTTGTTCTGTTTCTAGACCAGGGAGTATCTGAAGAGGACTAAAATACACGTGGGACACAGTGGTCACTCAAATGTCATGTTATACTATGTTTTTTGTTTGTTTTTTTGAGACAAAGTCTCGCTCTGTAGTCTAGGCTGGTCCTGAACTCACAGCAACCCTCTTCCGGCCCAAGCCTCCCTAGAGCTGGGATTACATAAATGCCACACCACACCCAGCTCACGTGGTGCTGGGGAATCAAACGTAGGGCCTCATGCTTGCTAGGTAAGTGCCCTAACCACTGAGCTACGGCCCTGCAAGCCCTCATTTGCTGTATCGTGAGACAGTGCCGGTCGCAAAGGTCTACTCGCTGGCTGCCACCTTTTGCTCAGCAACTCTGCCTTCCCTGTGGCTAACTATTAACTTGTGATCTGTCATGACTGACATAGTTTTCACATTCCAGCAGGTGACAATCAGGTCCTACAGGCCTACACGCCTGTCTGGCTCAACAGACAACTCTGCATATCGGTGTTCTGATGCATCCTGCGTTGACCTCTTTACCACAACTGCCTGAGACAATGGCGGGAGATTCCAAAAGCTCCCATACCACTGCCCCCACCCCAGGCATTCAGATCTCCTAACAACCTACTGGGGGAGGGGGAGAGGGCAGCTTCCCTTTGTCACAATCAAGTGGCCGTGAACCGCCAAACTTGCCAAAGAGCATGGATCTTCCTCTACGGCACATGACCGGTCTGTTTGCTGCATGCTCCCGCACAGGGAAAGCAGACAGCTTGTCTGCGGCCAACCCGGATGCGCCTGGTCTCGCGGGATCTCGGAGGCTAAGCAGGGGATGGCCTGGCTAGTACTTGGATGGGAGTAGATTGCTTAAAAACGTTGATTTACATACCTAATCGGTAGTGTCTTCACCATTTTCAGATCTTCTACCTTAGTGGTACAGCTACCATTTTCAGAGAACTTAAATACTAAATTCAATTACCACCCAAAACACAGCCGGTGGATAATAAGCCTTTGGGGCCTGAATCGTAGAAGCGAATGAAAAAAACCACCAGACAGAAGTCAATTCATTTTTGCGCGCGCGCGTGTGTGTGTGTGTGTGTGTGTGTGTGTGTGTGTGTGTGTTACTGGGAATGAAGAGCTTCACCCCCCCCCCACCCCCCGGTTCCGTTCTATTTCTGATTTTGAGACAGGCTTTCTTTAAGTCACAAAGCCGCAGGCTGGGCTCAAGCTCCTGTGATCTTCTTGTCCCACCTCCCAGGGGCTGGGATGACAGTCCTAGGCCACGGGACCCAGCTTTTTTTCTCCTTGACCACATCTTCAGCAGCCGAGGTCAGTTTCCTAGCTTACAATTACCTGGATAGACTGGTTCCCATGGAACCTCCACCTAGGCTCAGAAGCAGTCTCTGAAGCATATTTACCACTAGGCAGAGTCTCAAGTGAAGAGAACACTCCCCGTGGTCACCTGACACTGCCTGTAGAGGAGGAGGTGGGCCAGGATGGCAAGGAGCAGCACCACCTCCCCTAGTCATTCTCATCAACTCACAGTCGGGCCCCCCTCTGAGGAAAGTGTCACCTAGTTTCTTCCAGGAGATTTTATTTTATTTTACTTTATTTATATTTTGAGACAGGGTCTCACTCTGCAGTCTGGGCTGGTCCTGAACTCACTATGTAGCTCACGTCAGCCTCAGATTCACAGCAATCCTCCTGCCTCAGCCAAGTGCTGGGATTACAGGCATGCGCCACCACACCCAGTTTATGTGGCACTAGGGAATGGAACTCGGGGCCTTGTGCTTGCTGGGCAAGTGCTGTAACTGCTGTGCCATCCCTCCAGCCCTCTGGAGGTCTCTGACCACAATCCTCCTTTAGGAAGGACAGGAGTTGCTTTGGTAACTCAAGCAGGGATATTGGGGAGAAAACAGTTTTCTTAAATGCTAACTCAGTATACAACTTATCAAACTACAGTGAGAAGTGACAAGAATAAAACAAACAAGCAAAAAATGCTGCACCTGGCAGCACAAGCCTGCATTCGTCACTCTGGGAGGCCGAGGCAGGAGTGCAAGCTCAGCCTGGGCAACTTACAACCAAAAATAAAAAAGGGCTGGGGCCACTACTCAGCAAGAAGACCCTGGGCTCGGTCCCCAGTAGCACACAAATACACGAAGAAAAATGTTACAAAAAATGTTTTTTAAAAAAATAATTCATATATGTGACTAAAATGTAAACAATCATTAAAGATAAGCTAAATATTTGAAAATAAATCTGAAAAATCCTACGCAATTGTAAAATGAGATTTTTATGTAAGATATATGTCGCAGCGTGTCACCACACCTGAAATGCTCTTTTTATGAGGAAGAGGCAAGCGCTGCAGCGCACTGCCACACGTCTTCACGCCCCACCACTTATTCAGAATGGGTTGTGGTGTCACTGTCTGGATTCACAGTTGTGGGTCAGACTGTATCATCAAGTAATGGTTTGATCCCTGAATTAGGGAGACAGACATCACATCCATAATGATGAAATGGCATGAAAAGATTCAAACTTTTGATAAAAACATGTTGCCTAGCTGGGCATGGTGGTGTACACCTGTAAATCCAGCACTCGGGAGACTGAGGCAGGAGGATTACTATGTGTTCGAGGCCAGCTTGGGCTACAGAGCAAGACCTTGCCTCAAAACAAACAAACAAAATTGTATTCAAAGCACCAGAGAGCATAGGAAAATATAAAAATCAAGATGTAAAATAACTTTTATAAGTATCAACATAAAAATACTGGAAAAATAATGTTAATTGTGGTTGCCTATGGTGAGATGAGGGGAATGGGAAAAAGGGGGGAAGTGGTTGAGCTTTTTCTCTGGAACTTTCCCTTATTAAAGAGTCAATGACTGAAACAAAGTCAGCAAACACAAAACTGGAAAGCCCCCAGGGCTTTTGTGCCAGAAAGGGCTTCCTGCAAAGAAGTCTTGGGTTCCTCCTTAAGGTGGAAAGGAACACAATTCAAGGAAATAATTACAGTTTGAGGCCAGCCTGGGCTACATAGTAAGTTCAGGACCAGTCTGGACTACAGAGTGGAAACATACCTCAAAAATATATAATAATAATAATTATGGTAACCAGTGTTAGGAGAAACTACCATATTTAATTTTAATGTGTACTATACTTAATTTGTGCTAAATATTTCTTCTTACCTGGTCACATGTTTTCTAGTTTTTATTTTGTTTTGTTTTGACACAGAGTCTTGTTCTGCAATCCAGGCAGATCCTGAACTCATTACACAGCCCAGACTGGCCTTGAATTCCAGGCAATCCTCTGCTGGGATTATAAGCACGTGCCACCACACTTGGCTTAAATGGTGCTGGGGAAGAGAACTCAGGGCCTTGCACTTGGCTATTCCTCTAGCCCCTTTCTGTTTTTATACAGCTTAACTGATATACTATGTAATTAAACATTTATGCTGTTTTTAAAGTAGATACTACATTACAGAATACTACATAAAGATTGACACAAATACTACAAGTGCTGGGATAGACTGTGTGATTCTGTCTCTCAGCTCTGGGTACCAGAAGCCCCCTAACTACCCACCCACCCCATTCCTTTAAGGACTAACAAAATCTTAATATGGAGAAGGGAATGAGAGTATGTACAGGCTTACCTGCCTGCCGTATGACTTCATGCCCATTCAGACTGAATTTACACGATATTGAATTTCAATAATAAATAGATTTAACAAAAGGCAGAAGAATCCCTTATGCCAGAAATCTAATCACAGATGACAAACAAACTTGGTGCTGAGTTCAAATGTTTTTCAGGCTGGAAGTAGCAGTGCATGCCTGTCATCCTAGCACTTAGGCGGCTGAGGCAGGACTGTCATGAGTTGAAGTCCACTCTAGGCTGTTACAGACAAGACTTGTCTCACAAAAATAAAGAAAAAGAATAATATCCCTCATTTGGCCCCAGTATAAACATGCATGTTCCTGTACAGGCCTCTGCAGTCCGCACGCCGTCTACCTCACCTCCCAGACATGGTGGCCTCACGCCAGTGGGACCCTGGGACTTCCCCCAGTGGGCCTTGTAGTTAAGATGTCCCTTCTCCTGTCACTCTGACTAGGAATTCAGACTCTGCTGTGAATCGGCTTCCTCAATGGAGATTCTGAGTGACCGGCCCCGCTATGAATTCGTCTGTAGAAGCCCCAGCACGTCCTGCTGATATGCCACACCTAACAATGCCTAGAAATTGTTATTCAGTGGGACACGCCCTGCTTCCTTAAGGAAAGAGACTTTTTTTGTAATTTCCTTCTGTTGTTTTTCTTTTTAATACTCACAATCGGCTCAGGACCTTCACACTAAGCTACAATCTCAGTCCACATTTTTTTCCTTATTTTGAGACAGGGTCTCATGAAGTCGCTAAATTGTCAGGTTGGGCTTGAATTCACAAATTTTTCCTGCCTTAGCCTCCCATCGTGTGTGTGTGTGTGTGTGTGTGTGTGTGTGTGTGTGTGTGTGGTGTGTGTGTGTGTGTGTGTGTGTGTGCGTTTTAATAAAAAGTAGGAAGAAAAAGAGTACCACACACTAGAAAAAGAACAAGCATCCCAGTGAAGCTAACCTCAACAGCACCCGATGTACTAGGTGGATGCTCCTGAGCTGGCCACATAGCCCATAGGGCCTCAGCTCCCTCTTCATAAAATGAAAACTAAAATAGCTTTCTGGAGAAAAGTGTAAATGGCGACCTGCAGAAAGTCCCACCACAGAGTGGTTGACAGCATTTCCTCTTCCCTTCTCCTACTGCAAACTTCCACTGCATAAATCTAATGATCTCAAGTCAATCGGGAAGGGTACCTAGAATAAAATTACCTATCTTACCTGTCCTGCTGCAGAGGAAATTCTGCCATGAAGCTCTGTGTGATTAGACAGACCTCCACCCTAAGCTGGAGGGACCCCAGCACTCCGCAGCCACCGTTCAGCCGCACCAACACTAAGAGCAGCCCTCGGGGGCACAGATGCCCGGTGCCTGCTCCCGATGCTCCCACCAGAGCTGCAGGCCACCAAGCTGCCCTCAGCCCCTGCGTGTGCCTTGTCCTTCACAGAGACTCAAATTAGCATCAAAAAATGCATCAAAATATAAAAAGCCTGGCTGCAAAACAGTAAGATAGGAGAAAGCCAATGTCACTGCTTCAGTTTTCACCTTTCAGCGTCTGGGTAGCAGGATTCTTTAAAAACAAGATAACAGCCCTTCCGGAAGAAAAACACGAGAGGAAACGTTTCAGTCTCCAGTTTTACGTAAATGATTTCAAAATCAAAGGGAGCCATTGATAGAACTCAAACCAGGCTACCTTAAAAGTTGTTGATGGAAGGAAAGAGCAAGAAAGTATTATAAAAATAATTTTCAAAACATGAGAGACTTAGGGGCTGGAGGAATGGCATAGCGGTTAAAGCCCTTGCCTAGCGAGCATAAGGCCCTGAGTTTGATTCCCCAGAACCACATAAAGCCAGGCATGGTGGCAAACATGTGTGGTGGTGAATGCTTTTAATCCCAGCATTTGGGAGGCTGAGGCAGGAGGTTGGCTGAGAGTCCAAGGCTACCCGGGGCTCCATAGTGAGTTCAGGACCAGCCTGGGCTGCAGAGTGAGACTCTGTCCCCCTCCCAAAAAATCAGCCAGACATAGTGACACACAACTATAATTGCTGCACTTGGGAGGCTAAGGTAGGAGGGTGGTAAACCTGAGCTACAGAAAAGTCTGAGGACAGCCTAGGCTACAGAGCAAGAGTCTGTCTCATAAAAATAAAATAAGAGCTAGAGGAATAACTGAGTGGTTAAAGTGCTTGCCTAGCAAGCTCAAGGACCTTAGTTTGATTCCCCAGTACGACATAAACTAGGTGTGGTAGTGCACACTGGTAATCCAGCCCTAGAGAGTGGCTAAGCTAAGAGGTTTCCTGGGCATGTAAGGCCAGCCTGGGTTCCACAGTAAGTAAGATCAGGGCAGCTGGGGCTAAAGAGCGAGATGCTGTCTCAAATAAAAAAGAGGAAGAAATAAAAATAAATACATGTCAATAGAACAATGAAATACATAGAACTTTTGTGCATGTGGTGCTGGGATCGAACAGGGGCCTTGCACATGCGACACAGCACTCTACCACTGAATTACATCCCCATCCCTCAACTATTTAAAACAAACAGCCTAGCAAACTCAAAGATGATAGGAAATTATGATGTTAATATCAAGGCTGTATGTGAAGCAACAATCATTTTAAAAGACAACAGAGGGCTGGAGGAATGGCACAGTGGTTAAAGCACTTGCCTAACAAACACAAGGTCCTGAGTTGATTTCCCTGCATCACACAGTCCAGGCGTGGCAGTACACACTATAATCTCAGCACTTAGGAGGCTGATGCAGGATTGCCATAAGTCCAAGGCTAGCCTGGACTACACAGTGAGCTCCACAGCATGGGCTATACAGTGAGATGCCATCTCAAAACAACAACAACAAAACACAGAGAGAAAGAATAAAACAGATATCTCTCTTAATTTTTACATATCTAATAACACAGTCTTACATTTTAAAAAAGGACTATAAGCATAGCTCAAGGGTTAGAGTACAGCCTAGTATGCACAAGGCTCTAGGTTCAAATCTCCAACACTACCTAAAAATTAGTCAGACATAGTGGGGCACGACTATAGTCCTAGCACTCAGGAGCCTGAGGCAGGGGGATTGCTTGAGTTCAAGATTAGCATGGGCTACATAGTAAAACATGTCTCCAAAAATTTTTATACATGGGCTAAAGGAATAACACAGCCATTATCATCTACCTAGCATGCACAAAGCCCTGAGTTCAATTCCCCAGCTCCACATAAACTGGGCATGGTGGCATACACTTAAAATCCTAGCACATGGGAGGCTAAAACAGGAGAATAGTCCTGAGTCTGAGGCCAGCCTGGGTAACACTGTGAATTCAGGACCAGCCTGGGCTACAGTGTGAGACCCTGTCTCAAAAAAAAAAATACACACACACAAACACACACACACACACACACACACCCTCATCTACCTATCAAAAAATGCAGAAATAAACCATGAAGAG
Source organism: Ctenodactylus gundi (assembly GCA_004027205.1). Taxonomy (NCBI): domain Eukaryota; kingdom Metazoa; phylum Chordata; class Mammalia; order Rodentia; family Ctenodactylidae; genus Ctenodactylus; species Ctenodactylus gundi. The sequence goes on along the minus strand of PVKB01004928.1, from coordinate 4,182 downwards.
TGGCACAGGCCTGTAATCCACATGCAAGAGGCTCAGAAAAGGACTGCAAATTCAAGGTCAGTTTGGGTGATTTAGTCTGTCACAAAACAAAAATAAAAAAGGTCTAGGGGGCAGAGGAAGCTGGAGTAATAGCACAGTGGTCGGAGCACTTGCCTAGCAAGTGGAAGGCCCTGAGTTCTATTACCCAGCACCACACAAGCAGGACATAGTAGCACACTCCTATAATCCCAGCACTCAGGAGGCTGAGGTAGGAGGACTGCCATGTGTTCAAGGCCAGACAGGGCTACATAGTGAGTTTTGGACCAGTCTGGACGTGAGTGAGACTCTAAAGGTCTGGGGGTGTAGTTTAGTGCAAGGTCCTGGGTTCAATCCTTAACACAACAAAAACAAACAAAATCCTGAAAAAGTAAATAATAAATAAACAGAAGAGTGAAAATGGAAAGGAAAAAAACAATGGTGATGGGGTTTAACACTTAGGTCACAAAAACTCAAAAACGAGATTTCAAGAATTAAACAATATGTAATTACCAAAGCTGGTCTATTACATCCAGAAAGCTGTGTTCTGCGGCTGGAGGAATGACTCGGTAGTTAAAATGATTGCCTAGCAAGTGCTATATCAAGCACTAAGTACCCAAGTTCGATTCCCCAGCATCAAATAAGCTGGGTATGGTGGCACACACCTGTAATCCCAGCACTCAGCACTTGGGAGGCTGAGACAGGAGGATTACATGAGACCACGGCCAGCCTGGGCTCCATAGTGAGTTCAGGACCAGCCTGGACTACAGAGTGAGACCCTGTCTCCAAAAAGAAAAAAAAAGAGAAAAGAAATAGAAGAAAGCTATATTCTGGAGAACACTGTATTGTACACATTTTATTTATTTGTATTTTTTATTTTTTTACATATCACCTCCCTTTCCCCTTCTCACCCCCTTACCTCCCCGCTTTCCCTTTCTCTCAGTGCAAAGTCCATCTTCTAACTTTATATCTCTTACATTTTTCATGGTTTGATTTTTCTCATATTAGAGAAACCATGTGACATTTAACTTTCTGGATCTGATTCATTTGGCTGAGCATAATGGTCTCAAGGAGCGTCCATTTTTCCTACAAATGACGCAAATTTGTCATTCTTAATGGCAGAGTAATATTTCACTGTGTACATCTTTATCCAGTTATCTATTCTCAGGCATATTGGCTTCTTCCAAGACTTGGCTATTATAATTTATGCTGCTATAAACAAGGGCATGCATGTATCACTATGACGTATGTATAATGAACCACTATCAATATGACTACTTTTATTCTTTCGGGAAGATACTCAGAGGTATAACTGGGTCAAATAGAATGTCTTCTTTCTCTCTCTCTCTCTCTCTCTCTCTTTTTTTTTGAGACAGGATCTTGCTCTGTAGCCCAGGCTGGTCCTAAACTCACTATGGAGCCCAGGACTCAAGGCAATCCTCCAGCCTCCTCCTGAGTGCTGGGATTATAGGCATGTACCACCACACCTGGCTTTATGTGGTGCTGGGAAATCAAACTCAGGATCTTGCACTTGCAAGGTAAGTGCTTTAACCACTGTGCCATTCCTCCAGTCCCCAAACAGAATGACAATTTTCATTTTTCTGAGGAATCCCCATACTGCTTTCCATAGTGGTTGGACCAGTTTACCACCTCGCCAGCGATGTGGGAGGGCTCCTTTTTCCTCACAGCTCCACCAGCATCTGGTGTTTTCTGAGTTCTTAATAGCAGCCATTCTTACCAGCATTAGATGGAACCTCAGTGTCATTTCAATTTGCATTTCTCTGATGACTAGGGATGCTGAACATTTTTCATGCATTTATTGGCCGCTCAGACTTCTTCTGAGAATGGCTTATTCATTTCAGATTCCCATTTTTTCACTGGGTTCTTTATTTTGGAGGGTCTATTTTTTTCAGTTCTTTGTGTATTCTTGATAAGAGTCCTCTGTCGGAGGAGTAGCTGGCAAAGATTTTTTTCCCATTCTGTGGGTGCTCTCTTCACTTGTGTTGATTGTTTCCTGTGCTGTGCAGAAGCTTTTTAATTTCATATAATCCCATTTGTTGATTCTTGGTGTTATCTCTTGTGCTTTGGGTGTTTTATTGAGAAAGTTCTCATCTACGCCTACGCCTTCAAGGATTTTGTCTACTTTTTCTTCCAATAAACTCAAAGTTTCCATTTTAACATCTAACTCTTTGATCCAGTTTGATTTGACTTGGGGCGTGGTGAAAGCTACGGGTGTGGCTTCATTCTTCTGCACGTGGTCAGCCAGCTTTCCCAGCACCATCTGTCACACTTTACTCCAGGGTGTATTTTTGGTCCCTTCGCTGAAGATCAGATGGCTGAAGGTGCTCAGGGATGTTCAGGAACGCTATGTTTCAAAGCATCCAAAAACGTTCCCCAAAAAGTAGCCTTGCCGGCCCAGTGGCACAAGCCTTTAACCTCAGCACTTGGGCAGGGGGACCACGAATTCGAGCCCAGCCTGGGAAATTTAGCAACTTAATGAGACCTTGTCTCTAATAAAAGAAATAAAAGGAGGTGGGAAAGTAGCTCAGAGTGAAGGCCCTGGATTCAATCCTCACTACTGCAAAATAAAATAAAATACAAAACAAAAAACTAGCCTGGCACTAAGATGTGCGCACCCGCGCACGCGCGCGCGTGCACACACACACACACACACACACCAGTAAATCCTCCTCCAAACTGTACTAGTACAGACCACGTGCGCTGACTACTAAGCAACAGCAAAGAGAGCAAATATTAAACAACTGAACCCATACAGGAAAAGCCTTCACAGAAAGGTCACTTCTCTCTTGAAGGACTCTTGAGCTGGCAAAGGACAAGCAAGGCCTCGAAGGGAGGTGGAGGAGGGATCGCACATGGAGCTGTCAGGGCTTGGGCTGGAGGAATAGCTCAGAGGTTAAAGTGCTTGCCTAGAAAATGTTAAGTACCCAAGTTTGATTCCCCAGCATCACATAAAATGGGCGTGGGAGTGCACTTCTATCATCCTAGTACTCAGGAGGCTGAGGCAGGAGGATTGCTAGGGGTCACGGCCAGTCTGGACTACATAGTGAGCTCAGTACCAGCCTGGACTACAGAAGGAGACTGTCTCATAAAAGGGGGGGGGGGGGTGCTGGAGAAATGGCTCAGCAGTCAAGCACTCAGTCAAGTGCTAAGTACCAGAGTTCAGGCAAGCGCTAAGTCACTAAGTACCCCCAAGTTTGATTCCCAAGCACCACATAAACCGGGCGTGGTGGCACACACACCTTTATCCCAGCACTTGGGAGGCTGAGGCAGGAGGATTGCTGTGAGCTCAAGGCCAGCATGGGTTCCACAGTGAGCTCAGAGGAGACCCTGTCTCCAAAAAAACAAAAAAGGTTGGGTCTTAAATGGCCCCCAAGGGCCATATTTTAGAGGCTTGGTCAACAGCTGATGGCACTATGACAGGCTGGTAGAATCTTAAGAGGTGGGGCCAAGAGGAAGAAGTTAGGGGGTTGAGGGTTTGGGAGCACACTCCTAAAGGTGATGTGGGGACCCTCGCCCTGCTCTCCTTCCGCTTTCTGCCACAATGAAGCCAGCAGCTTTGTTCTACCCCACCACCCCTACCATGCCAGACTGCCTGGCCACAGTCCCAGAGTGATAAGGCCAAGGGACCACGAACGGAAACCATGAGCCACAATATTTTTTTTTTCTTTTTTGTGGTCCTGGGGATTAAGCTATGCACTAAACTACACCACCAACCCATCTTTCTTTCTGGTTTTAGGACCAGGTCTTGCTAGGCTGCTAAACTGCCTAGGCTAGGCTTGAACTTGTGGTCCTGCCTCAGCCTCCCAGAGAGCTAGGATGACAGGCATGTACTTCAAGGTCCAGTGGGGTTTTAGTTTGTTTTGGGTTTTGTTTTGTTTATTTGCAATACTGGGATTGAACCGATGGCCATCACACAGAACTACATCCCCTGTCCTTCTTACTTTTTATTTTGAGGTAGGGTCTCACTAAGTCACCTAGACTGGGCTCAAACTTGGAAATTCTTCTGCCTCAGACTCCCAGATATTGGGATTATATATAGGCATACACCACCATGTGCAATTATTCCTCTTTTAGAAACTGATTATCTCATAGGGGTGGCTACAGCATTTACCTAGCACATGCAAGGCCCTGGGTTCAGTTCCCCAG